>PVJX010025623.1:0-26732 GCA_004027295.1 Dolichotis patagonum | reverse complement strand
TTTGGAAGAAAACAAGAGTCAATATGATAGAGAGTGAATATCTCCAATTGTCTAGCTTTGAAATTTATGTCTTACATTGCTTTCTTGTGATCCGCTTTGCTCTGTTTTGTTGTGTTTAATTTTACCCTATTGATATAATTGCATGTATATTTGAGTGGGTAAGATGGATGACCATATTGTTGTTTTTGTCAGATCGTGGGGCAGAACTGTTAACAGTCTCACTGTTTGAATGTCTACTTTACATGTTTTAACTTCGTAATTTGAACAACTATTTCCAAGAAGTCAGTATGTAATTTGTCAAGCAATAATTTCTTAGGTTTTATTGTTGTTGTACTTTTCCTTTTTTCCTTGGAATACTGTATTGTTGCTACCCTTTATTCTGTTTTATTTTGGTTTTTTCCTCTTTAAATAAAATTATTAAAAAAAAAAAAAAAAGAAAAGAAACCCAGCCATACCTTGATATTTGAATGCTTTGAAACTCAATCAAATGTGATGCATTTTGCCATGAATGTGTTGTCCTGATACTTATCATTTGTTTGGTACTCAATGCACAAGCCAGAACTTGTCAGTGTTGTTAGCCTCCTGACACGTCACCCCTCCAGCCAAAACAACCTGTTCAGCAGTCATTGCTTTTGCAACTAGTCATGCCTCCCAGGACATGAGATACCTACGCCCAAGGTACCACTATGAAAGACAAGTGATAATTTCCACAAAAACAAAATAAAGTCAGGCCCAGATGAATTCTGTCAAATAATTTATACAAATCTACCGCAAAGTCTTCCAAAAAATAGAAGGAAAACTTCCCTACTTATCCTTTGAGGTAGGATTACCTTGACACCTAAAAGAGACAAAAATACCACAAAGAAAGAAAACTATAGACCAATCTCTTATGAAAAAAAAAATCAACAAAATATTAGAAATTGAGCCAGCAACAAATAAAAAGCATTATAAGTCATGCCAACTGATAACTTATTCCTGGTATGCAAGACAGATTTAATATCTGAAAATCAATTATGTAGCATACTATATGAATATAAAACCATACAATAATCTCAACAGAGAAAAAGCACTTGACAAATTCATCAACTTTCATAATAAAACACTCAACAAACGGAAGTTTTTCAACTTGAAAAAGGACATTCGGGCCGGGGATTTAGCTCAGTGACTTAAGCGCCTGCCTGGCAAGCACGAGATCATGAGTTCGATCCCCGGTGCCAAAAAAAAAAAAAGAAAAAGAAAAAGGACATTCATGAAAAACCCACTGCTGACATCTGTGACAATTGTGAAAAACAATGTTTTCCCTGTGAAGAATTCAACACTGCATCAGCAGTTCTAACCAGGTCAATTAAGTAAAAAACAGAGCTATTCTGAGAGTTAATAAAAATAAATGCAGATGAAAAAACTTCTCATGTGTGGCATCTATTAAGTACAAAACAAGCCTAGAACTCTCTATTTGCAGTAGCTCCCATGACCGGGTTTTCACCTACTCATCCCTGGGCTTCTGATTTGCTGCTCAGGAACTAGAGTTGCCAGAAGAATCTGAAGCTGGTGTAGGTGTGGACTTCTCCAGTAAGTTGATCACAGTCCTGGATCTCAGAACCTACTGCCAAGTACCCCAGGTCTACGTGGCTGGCCCTTGTAGAGGCAGCAAGCATTCCACTGATGTACAATGAAGCTATTCAGCCATACAGGCAAAAGTGCATAGCTAGGGACCTGGGGATGTGGTTTAGTGGTAGAGTTCTTGCCTTGTACGCACAAGGCCCTGGGTTTGATCCCCAGCACCACACACACACACACACAAAACAGAAAGAAAAAAAAGTGCATGGCTACATCAGCATCTTAGGCAGAAAGACAGTCCAAGGAGCATTCATACCAACCCTTCATTTCACTCCATAGGTGGACAAGCTAAGGCCCAGAGAGAGGATATGACTTCTCTCAGACTACTCAAAAGGTTGCAAACAGAGCTGGACCTCAGGGCTTGGCATCTTGGGTTCCAACACCACACAGTATAGCGTGGCAGGCTGTGTACAGGCCTGTGCCTTAGGTTTCCCACCAACACGCCAGGCCCATGGCCACACCAAGTCCATCTACACCCAGCTTCCATTTTTTAAATTTTCAACCACGTACCAGCTCTTCTCCTCCAGCAAACACCTAATGCGTCTATCTACCATCTCCTCCTAATAACTCGGGTGTTTTTGGTATAAATCGTGACACATTGTGTCCACCTTGAAGGAAACACTATGAGCAAACCTGGTGCGCCTTGACATACGGCAACCCACGTCCAAGTTCTCAGTGTGGTGGATTCAGTGAGATCGGCTTTCTCCTTGTGACCTGTGCAGGTCTATCCCTAGCAGCCAGGCCATAGTGTCCACTAGACACTAGCACTGAGTTACTTAATCTTAAATTGCAGTCACAATCTCACACTTCTTCCTTTATCCTCCTCTTGACTTTGCCCAAGATCAGATAAGAAATTTTACATGTGGTCTACTGAACTGTCTATTGTGTGCCAAAGAGGACAGTTGGGCATTAATCAAAAAATACTCAGAGCACTGATATTATCGTCTCATTCAGCTGTTTGTTTCTTGAGACAGGGTCCCGCTGTATAGTTCAGGCCAGCCTTGAACTCACGACATTGCCCAGGCTGGCCTCAAACTCATCAGGACCCTCATGTCTCAGCCTCCCAAATGCCGGGATTACAGGGACATACCACCACGCCAGACTCATCCAATCCTTTTATCAACTCCTTAAAGAAATGATCTTCCTCATTTGATGATGACGATGACATCTGGCCTTAGATTCTCTGGAACAATATGCCGAACAGCAGCTCTGACCTGACTCGGCGTCCTGCTAAGTTACAAGTGAATGTGAATTCAGCAAACAGGACAGACAGAGGGGCTATGAAGTGAGTGGAATGGCTGTCACAAGCTGAACCTGGGCCGCTCTGCTCAGTCTATTAAGCATTTGGTCACTGAAATCACTGGCTCTGAAGCCAGCCTATCATTATGCAATTCATCGGTTCCTATTAGTCTACAAAGAGAGTCTACAAAGACAGGCATTTGTGGGGTCAGAACTGATGCTTCTAATACTTATTATTATTATTATTATTATTATTATTATTATTTTTGGTATCAGAAATCAAACCTCCAATCTAGAGTTTGCCAAGCAGGCGCTTGTGTCAGTGAGTTATATCCCCGGCCCCTACCCAATACAATTTAAAAACCTTTCTTAATTTGGGTTCTGTTTCTGAATCCCATAAAAGCCGTCACATCAGAGTCAACCCTTGAGTTAGTTGATCAGGTGCCCAGCCTGGCATGTCAGAAACTAACGCAGTTTCTATGGGTGCCTGCATGCAGTGTTTCCATCAACTGACACAGAAAAGTTTAGATCAACACCAGTTTTTAAAACCAGGGTCTGACTCGACTCTGCAAGTTTGGCTCTACGTACAAAGAAAGAAGGAAAGAAAATGCTCATCTTGCAAAATATATGGAGTGTTGAAAGAATTATAAGTCCTCCTTTCCTGGACACTGAGTGACCGCAGCAGGTACTGCCCATAGCCACAGCCAGTCACTTAAGAGAAAGCTTCATGTCTAAAGAGCTCACAGTGCCTCCACTTAGGAACAACCTCCTGAATACTCTCTCTCTCACACACACACAGCTGGAAAGTGGGCTCCAGATAGATTCAATTTTCCCTCCAAATCCACATTCTTTCAAAGCTAGGAATTTCCAATTTAGAGCCTGTGAATGATTCCAAACTTCTTGGAAAGCAATGTGACAGTATAAACCGTGCTTAAAAAAAAAAAAAAAAAACCTGCTGTAAAGACGACTGACCATATGTGGCTCAGAAATCTCTCCAGGAATTCAACCCACATAAGTAGTTCAACTCAAGCAGAGACCTTTACTCTGTAAAAATGTTCCTTGAGACTATCTACGACAGTGGAAGTTGAAATGGAGAATGCTAAGGGATTATTTATAAGGATATAAGACAACTGCAATGAAAGAGATAGTTAGGAAGTAGCAATGTAGCTCAGCAGTAGAACACTTGTCTAGCATGCCCAAGGTTCTGGTTGCTGTCCCCTAGCACCTCCAAAATAATGAGAGTTAAAAAACAAAAACTGAGAAGATACTGTTACACAAAAAATAGCTAAAAAAGAGTTTCATGCAATAACTACAACAGTAATATATGTGTGCATTTGGAAAACACACATGTTATAGTAGTAAGTAAAATTTTTTTAACATTAATGTGGTAATGTAGTATTTTCAGCAAAAAAAGGAGGAAATCTAAAAGCAAAAGCAAAATCACAAGCAAGAACTACCGCAGTGCCCCCATGGTCAGTTTCACTTCCCACAGTTTTGTTACCTCTGTTTCAGTTACTCACTGTCATCAACTAAGGTCTGAAAATACTAAATGAGAAGTTGCAGAAACAAGCAATTCACAAGTTTTAAATAAACTTTACGACAGTATGTTGTTATTATTCTTATATGTTTATTATTAGTTATTGTTGATAATCTCTTACTGAGCCCAATTTAGAAGTCAAGCTTTACCATACGATAAATCTGTATATATCTCACGATACATAAGGGTTTAGTGCTCTCTATGGTTTTAGGAAATCTCCCAAACACCTTTGAAGGTGTCCGCCACAGATAAGAGGGAAATACACTATTATTATTACCATTCTGAAATAACACGTATTCAGAGCTTATTATGTGTTAGGCACTGTGTTAAGTCCTTTCATGGCCATCATCTGAACTTTACAACATCTCCCAAGATGGAGTAGAGATCATTATTTTCCCTAGTTTACAGGTGAGGCATAGACACAATAAAACTTGGCAAATCACACAGCACCTAACTACTGGGACAGAAACATTCCTTGTGCCAATTCTAAGTTAAAATCTCTCCGCCGGCTTAGACAGACAGGAGAAGATCCTCAAAAGAAGCCTCTCCACAAAGCTCTGGAACAGGGAGAGGCTCGTGAGCTTCGCGAGGAATTTCAGAGATCTTTCGTGCTGCAGGTATAACTAGGATTTCCCACACATACACACACATGCCCCAACCCAGGTAAAGAAAGATGCAAAAGACAACACAAATTTCTGAAAGGTAGTATGGATCAAAAGTCAACACCGGCCTAAAATGATGTAATGAATTAGAAGCACAAGGACCAGAGCTCAGAAACCTCACCCCAGTGGCCTTTGCAACTTGCCTTGTACAGACCACAAAAACCCCTCCTGTAGCTGTTTTCCCTTTCACCAACCTCCCTTTGGTCCTCCAGCCTTCCACTGTGGAGAACAGTGCCGACGACACCACCTTCTTTCTCTTTTACCGTCTTCCACTCACTCTGCCTTCATTTCCTTTCTCTCTTGCCCTGTGGATCCCTGAAGGTAATAGCTGGGACATAAGCTATGTTACAGCAGCTAGAAATCACAAGATGCTCGAAGCAACAGAGCCCTGCCCTTCCCAGCAGGGGAGGCTGTTAAACACCCTGAGACAGGGCGCTGAGATGGGGGTGTTTGGAAGACAGGCCCTTCGTTTCAACTCTGATCCAGACACTGACAATGTGGCTTTCTGCACCTCCTCATGCCTCCGGAATAACTAGGTGTCCTTTCTCTGACCGCCCTGTGCTGGAGGAATCTGTCACCTGCTAAGCGGCTCCCCAAGCCCTAGTTTTGTCTCTCGCTTGCTTTGTGTTGTGTAGTGACCAATAAAAATGTGATGACTCAGCAAGTAAGTCCCCATCCCCTTCTTTGAAGGCCCTCCTGACTACAGGTGATGACTCAACTCATTCCTAGCCAGATGGGACTCTGCTCAGGCTGCCTAACGCATCACGTGAACGCCCGAGCCGTGAAACCCCTAGACATCAAGTCCCCATGCTCTCTATTACACAGATACCAGCTTCTGCAAGTCTCCCCAATCATAGCCTCTCCTGTTTTTCAAGCTGGCAGTGTCCTGCTACAGCAACAGCAGATCTATGATTTCAGGATGTCAAAGGCAAAGACACAGTATGCAAAACAGGAAGAAACTTTCAAAGCAAGTGTTAAAGGTCTTTTTAGAATGCACCCTGTCATGGGACCAAGTGATCACTGAAGCCCTGCCGAGGCCCCTTCCCGTGGTGAGGCCCACATGACGGGGAGGAAGGAGCCTGACCTCACACTACTGGGCTGGCCAATCTGATAGACTCCTGCCGCTCCTCTCAGTGCCCTAGCTCCCTGGCTCTGTGCCAATGACCCCTGGCAGATTTTCAACACCAAACTATCCCTCAGGAAAGAATTTGTGCTGGACCTAATAGAACTCTAGAAAGCAGAGGCAGGAGGATCACAAATTCAAGCCGGGGAATTTAGCAACTTAGCACAAATGTCCAAATGTCAACAACCAAAGGGGCTGGGCAGCAGGGCTGGGGATAGGGGTTTGTTCCACTGAGGACATTCAAACTGGAGCAACTTTAAAATCCACTCAGTAAGAGCCAGGTAAGCCAGCCCAAGGCCACTGATTTAACCCATTAGGTACTGACTAAGAGCCAGCAGCTGCTGGTCTCTGAGGCTTTTCCCTAAGAGAATTCCTGGGAAACTAAAAGTTCACGGCCCCTCCCCGGAACTCAGGATCACGTGGAAGTAGAAGAGCTTTGCTTATGTTTCACAATCTGATTTGCTAGCTTGCCTCCACCCTTCCTCTGTGTCACAGCTCGGTGAGGTCAACGGCCTGGAGCCACAGCAGGCCACGAAAGCCTATCCAGGGACTTGGCTGCTAAGGAAACACATGAAGTTACAAGAAAGCGTCATGGGACCTGTGTTTCATCCTGTTCAGAGCAGATTTCTGCTCAGTCACATCCTAAGATGGGTCCTACAGTCCCTGCCCCAAGCACTTCCTGGACCTGGTTTCCTTTTTTAATCAGAATTCTGGATATACCATTTAGCAATAAATAACACTCATCTGCTAGCACTAAGCAAACCTGTAGTAATTTCTGATGGGTCCATTCCTTTGTAAGACTGGCTTAAAAACCCAGATCCTCTCCAAAAAACCCAAAAAAACAAAAAACAATTTACTCCATTTTTCTTTTTGAATAGTCTCCTACAAAAACCATATTTTAAAAAAATAAAAAGTATACAAAGTTTTATGCACAAGCCTCACCACACTTAAGGAAAAAACCCTAAAAATTAAAACTCTATGTGTATGTTTACAAACAGCTGAGTAATAAACATGTCAGGCATATTCACCCAATGAAAGATAATACAGCTTTTGTGATTTTTAAAGGCGTAGGACTGTGACAGAATATTAAGTGAGAAACACTGTATACCAGACCACGTACATGAATTTATATCAGTCTGTACACCTGTAATGACAGTCATGCTCGTAAATATGTAACCACCCCACCAAAAAAAAAAAAAAAAGACTAGCAAAAAATACATGTTTCTTTTACATGACAGGAACATGTGTGCTTTTTCTCTCTCTTTCAACTTTGCAAATTTTTTAGTGAGCCTGTGTTACTTTGTTTCTCCGGCAGTGCTAGGCCAGCCCTGAGCTACATCCCAGTCCCTGTATTACTTTCCACGAACATGAGGAAGAGATTAGCTTCACTCGCTCACACACACAAGAACAGTAAAAATTAACTCAGAGCCCTCTCCCCAACGTCTCTGGGAGGCAAATTATTCTCTTCTCTCTGGGTTTTGTCGCTGGCTTTGGAGAGGCAGCATGGAGGCTTAAAGAAACAGCTACATAACACACCCAGACCAGACCTTAAAATCTCTGCCAAAGAACTCAGCAACAGCCAATTATATAGCCCCTGGCTTCCATTTGTGCAGCAAAGGGTCGGGCTGAGGCCAAATTGAAACGTGGAACAGGAACCGCTGTGCTGAATGTGTGACTCACCCCCTGTCTAAGGACAAATCCCTTTAGGCCACGTTCACCCCAAACAAGCTCCCAGCCAAAGCCTGTCTGGATCCCCAAGCCACCACAGCCCTCAACCTGGAAATCGCTGCTTGCAGAACATCTCTCCTCAAATGGGTGAGGACCTCACCTTACTCTGAGTAGACCCACATAACACAGAAGCCCCCAGCTGAGGTCTTTACAGTTACCAGCCACGGCTCCCAGGAGGCCTGCCCACCTTTGAGACAGCAAAGACCTCATGCAGTTCTAAGCCCAGGCCCAAGCTCTCCAAGGAGTCATGGTCTGCCTGGCTCCTTTACAGTGACCTCACTGCCCAGAGACCACAACAGACTATGCCAGAGCTCTCCAAGATTTAAACCAAAGGGTAGCCCGACTGTCCTAAACAACTGGATTCCATTCCACTGGATAAGAAAAACTGGAATTTCCAGGTGGATTAGATTCAACCAGATTTCCAATCCCTGCCTCTGAACAGAAACAGGCAGAGAACAAAGAGTAGAAACAACATGCAGAGGATACTAGGTAAGCAGGCAGTAGAGAAATCGGCAGGTTTAACCACTGAGGAACGGTGCCCTGACCATACACAAATGCACAGATGAGCCCCAGGGACCATGTATCAAAAGTCCTGGTACAGAATCTGTGAAAGAGCTCCGACTGCCTTGGCATAAATGGCCCCCTCGTTCTCAGCTCATAAATTCACCTGGTTCCAGCCTGGAGCTCCAAAGGCTACCTCGATGCCATCCACAGACCCAACGCTCAGGCATACGACCGCTGACGTCTCGTCAGAACCATCGTGGAGCACCAAGTTAAGCTTACCCAGCGGAACCACTACACAGCTTCAGAAACTGGAGGAAAATTTTGTACAATTAACAAAACCCTGAAGGAAGTGGACATTAGCCCTGAGTTTCTGAAGGAGGTAAGTGGTAGGGAGAGGGAAAGGAAAAAGATAACACACACACACCCTAGTTTCCCTAAATGATATCAACACTTTTAATTATGTTTCCCTTGCCTAAATTGTGAGTTTCAACAGGGAGAATATTCCATCTTCTTTATACAGGCACATGGTTGTAACTGAAGCAATCCAAGAAGTTACCAGATGCCTTGGCACATCAAGGACATCTACAAAGGGATTTTCAGACAGAATGGACTCACAGACACACCTTGCAAGGATCATCTTCCCAAACTCTAGGCTACACCAGGTCATTCCCGAGTGTCCGCACTGGACCTTTACTGGTAGGGAAGAACTCAGGACAGTCTTCTTCTGGGATGTTATGGTCCCAAGCAGCTGCAGTCTGAGTCCAATCACACATTTGGCTCACGATCTCTGCCGCCCACGGAGCTTCTTTCTACCTGCTTCATCCAAGGTCTTAGCAAGAGGAGGGGGCACCCATATTGGCCTACAATCTGGGATAAATTAGAACCAAGGATCACTTCTATTGCCATCAGGCCATATGGGAAAAACTGACCAGGTTTCATCACAAAGTGAGCCATAGTCCAGAGGGTACTATGGTTTGTGTCTGGATGCCTTCCCAAGCCTCATGCAGTCACGGGGTGGGTTTCAAGGTTGTGATTCATAGTGGGATTATGAGTGTCACATTCACCTGCATACAGTGTAAGGGACAGAAAGAGGCTTGTGCTCCTCCACTCCTCCCTTTCTGTTCTTGTTGCTGTTGCCGTCTTCTATCAAAACCACGAACTGCTGCTCCTCTGCCATGTGCCTTGGAGCCAACTAAGTATGGATGAAACCTCTACAAACTGTGAGCTAAATAAACTTTCCCAGGGCTGGGGATTTAGCTCAGTGGCTTAAGCGCCTGCCTGGCAAGCATGAAGTTGTGAGTTCGATCCCCAGTACCAAATAAATAAACAAACAAACCCTCTCTCCTTTAACTTTGGGTGTCAGATATTTTGTCCCAGCAATGAGAAAAAAGTAACCAACACAGAATTTGGTATCAAAGAAGTGGGGTTAAGCAAAACTATCATTCTTTGTTCAAAGTGATTTTAGCTTGCTTTGTTTTGTTTAAGTTCAACACACATGAAGGTACGGACAGCTGTTTTGAGGAGAATGAGAAACACTATGACAGCCATTCTTGGCTTCCCAATTGTCTGGTCTTGAAGACCTGAAATGCCCTCCTCATCCTGCTCAGATCAATTCCATACGAGGTTGTTTCATGTGAATTCCCTGTACGTGACAATATGGACAACTATTTGGAAGAAAACAAGAGTCAATACGATAGAGAGTGAATATCTCCAATTGTCTAGTTTTGAAATTTATGTCTTTTACATTGCTTGCTTGTGATCCGCTTTGTTCTGTTTTGTTGTGTTTAATTTTACCCTTTTGATATAATTGCATGTATATTTGAGTGGGTAAGATGGATGATCATATTGCTGTTTTTGTCAGATCGTGGAGCAGAACTGTTAACAGTCTCACTGTTTGAATGTCTACTTTACATGTTTTAGCTTTGTAATTTGAACAACTATTTCCAAGAAGTCAGTATGTAATTTGTCAAGTAATAATTTCTTAGGTTTTTTTGTTGTTGTTCTTTTCCTTTTTTCCTTGGAACTCTGTATTATTGCTACCCTTTATTGTTTTTTTTTCCTCTCTCTCTCTCTCTTTAAATAAAATTTAAAAAAAAAAGTGGGGTTATTGCTGTGACTATTACACCTGACCATGTGGTTCAAGAGCCTTTGGGAATGGCTTGTGAGAAAAGTTTAGAATGGTTCAAAGATGTTGCCTGAAAGAGTAGCGCTGGAATGTCTTAGGCTGTTTTGTACAGGAGATCCTGGTCAGAGCCTGAGAGACCAGAAGGCTGATAAAAATGCTGCCAGTAAAGGCCAGGCTTGGGAGGTTTCTGCTGGGAAGGACTACTTGGCTGCTGGACTCCAGATGATGTGTGTTATGGCTTGGCAGAAAGCTCATCTGCATCTTGCTATTGTCCAGAGATTTTTACCTAAGACTAAGAAAAAGAGTGATTGACTGATTAATCTGGCAGAAGAAATTTCAGGGCAGTCCAATGTCGACGTGGTGGCATGACTACTGTTGGAATCTTTTAGCCATATTTATTTATTTATTTATTCCAGTACCAGAGATCGAACTCATGACCACATGCTTGCAAGGCAGGCACTTATGCTGCTGAGCTAAATCCCCAATCCCTTAGCCAGATTTATGTTGAGAATCAAGAGCAAAGAGCCCAACAGAATGATTTAAAGTGTTGTGAGTCTGGCCAGAATAAAGCTGTGAGTAAAGCTATGGACTGCAAAGGTAGAGCTGAGGAAATCTTGATTGCTGAGAAGCAACAGGGGAAAAATAGGAAAGATGGCCTGGGGGTATCACAAGAAGCAACAGGCTCCACTTTTTGCAGCCTCAAAACAACAAAAGTGAAAGAGGAGAAAGCTGCAGATCACCAAGTTCCACAATGGCAGTGGCCTAGAAAACCTGTTTCTCAGAATTGGATTCGGAGTGCTCAGCAATCCAGGCACTCGACCCCTACAGCCAAGAGAAGGAAGCCTGGCTACTGCTCCAGCTGGCAGCAGACCTTGGCATCATCCACATGGTGCTGGTTTTAGGCACATGTACAATACGAGCGTTCTGAGGTTAAAGGGGCTTCCCCCCAGATTTCAGAAGGCCTGAGACGCTAGGCAGTGTACCCCCAAGAAGGCAATGTGTGAAGGTGTGAGGGTGAAGCCAAAGGTGCAGTGGAGACCCTAGAAGTTTGGAAAAGTCAGAAACATTGATCATCTGAGGAAACATGCAAGCAGGGAGCAGAGTAGGCCCAAGAGAGAGTCATGGGAGCTACAGTCACCTGCAGTGCTATACGGGGGAACCACCCAAGCCTTTTGGAGCTCACAATTTGCCACAGGTTGTGTTGGACGCTGTACATGAAACTACAGGGCTTAATATTTGCCCTGCTGGATTTTGCACTTATTTTGATCTCAATCCTCTGTATCCCTGTTAGTAGCTTTTGGAATGGTAATGTTTATCTTGTGCCATTGAATGTTGGACGTGTTTAACTTTTCACAGCTAAGAGTTTGCCATAGATCTTGGAGGAGCCTTGGAACTTGGACTTTTCAGCAATGCTGAAACTGTTAGAACTTGGGCAACTGTTACAGATGGGTGCATAAAGAAATGTGTGTGAGTCATTGGGAGGTCCAGGGGTGGAATGTTATAGTTTGTATCTAGATATCCCCCCCAAAGCCCCATGCAGTCATGGAGGGGGGTTTCTAGAGTTTGTGATTGATTCATGGTCCAATGCTGGGACTATGGGTGTGAGTGCTACAGCCACCCTTGGGTGGGTAGCCTGCACACAACACAAAGGAGAGAAAGAGGCTTGCTCTCTCTCTCCTTTTTGCTCTTGCTGTTTTTCTCTCTTCTGGCGCCATGAATGTTGCCCTTATGCCACACTCTGCCTTGGAGTCAGTTGACTATGGACTGAAACCCCTGCAAACTATGAGCTAAATATACCTTTCCTCCTTCAGTCTTGGGTGTTAGTTATTCTGTCTCAGCAACAAGAGAAAAGTAACCAAGACAGAGGGTATTTCTGGATCTCAATCTGTTAAACAAAGACTATCTCTGTGTATATCAGCAAATTGTCACCTACTCCCCCCTCCAAAAAAAAAGCAACAGGAAAAAAAATTGGTAAAAATGACTGGTTGTCTAAACTCAAATCTTCAAGACTTAAACACGGGTGAGTATCTGCCTCTTCCAACACCCAGGGTGAGACTCCACCCCATGTTGGAAGGCGATAAGACTCCAAGACTTACCCCAAAATGAGCAGGCAAGAAACAGTCTTTTCCCAAGCTTCAAAATATACTCTGTCCTGTGCAACCTGTTTGTGTCCACATGTGTACAAATGGAAGTAGTGGACAGTGTACTGACAGAGAAAACTCAGCAGAGACCTAACAAGTGCTTCATGTTCCATCAGCATAAACCACGGTAGAGCCAGAGAAACTGACTCACAAACAAGTGATCTCCCGGAGCCCTGGCTATCTATCCTTGCTGTTTGCTGGCCCAAGTACTTACCCGTAGGTAAATCTCTTATTTCTTGAACAAATGAGGGTTGTTTCCTCAAAGCACAGCCAGGTAAGAAGGGGCCTCTGGGGTTAAAGCAGTTCAGAACTAATTCCCTGCCCACTTGAAGGAAACGCACTAACCTACCAGGCCCCAGCTAAGCCCCTGGCCAGCCCTGCCTTCCTCCAACCAGTCCAGTCCAATGTGCTGCCCACCTCCGCCACCCAGGCTCTCCTCAGACTGCCTGTACCACAGCCAGTCAAGTCATGTTGAGCTGCTGCCAAATCTGAGCAGAGATAAACATTCCGGGAAAAGAATCACAAGGCTGCTGCTCCTCCCATCTCAGGCAAATACCCAGGTGGCCAGCAAAGGAGGCCTCACTGCCAGGGTCAGTAGAGGAGATCCTGCATGGACCCCCGAGAACCTGGGACAGGCACAGATGTTACAAGGAGACCCACACTGCGGGGTGAATTCCTTGCAGAAAAAGCCCTACTTCCTCCTTGGAGCACATACTCCAGGGGGCCGCACACTAAGCAATACCACCTGCCACACCTGTCCCAAATCACACAGCTGGTATACACAGAGAGGAATTCTCACCCAAGCCTTTTGGAAGTCTCTTCCAATGCTTGGACAACCCATGGACAAATCAAATGGTGCCCCATCAGTAACCCAGTCTGGTGTCTTACAACCTTAAACCCACCAGCTCTGAGCTGAGAGGGATCAAAGCAAAGCATCTGACCCAGACCTCTGGACACCAGAAAGTAGAGCAAGGCTGGGGAAAGGAACTACAAGTAGTGAAAAGGCCACAACTCTAAACCCCAAGGATGCTTTCTCCCATCAACCTCAAAACCACCCCACACAGGCTTGGGCTGACACCTGTCCAGTTGAACAGATGGGTTCGCTCCCCCAGCCCACACACTCCCAGGCAGACTTTCAGCCTTCTCAAGATCCTTTCTGGCCAGGAACTTTGACTCTAAGAGTTGCACCCAACCACTCAAACCTACAGGCTCAACTAAAATAAAGCCAAGACCTCTTTCTACCTTTCTCAGGTTGCCATCCCGGCAGCAGCCTTAAATCTCACAGTTTCATGTAAGTCACATGAAAGCAGCAAAACCAGAGAAGGTCTGAGACCTCTCTACAGGCCCTGTACCGCTCAAGAAGTCCTTCCCAGTAGACTATTTTAGGATCGATTTAGCAACACCACAAACTGATAGTAAGCTGGTCGCTAGCAACACCTGATGTTACAAAACACAGCAGAACTATTGCCACCACTGTCACCACTGTCATACTTTATCAAAGAGGCCCTATACCCCAAACACCAATCTAATGAATTCTGGGGCACTTTAATCTATGGATTAACTTTTCTTTCCACACATGCCTAAGCCATGATCAAAAACAAAAGCAAGAAACTCGGCCTCTTTGTGTTCTGGGAACTCTCTCTTCTCCCTCTCTACTGCTCAGAGCCATTTCCACGAGAGCCTGACAGAATGCAACTTTAAGGCCTTCAACAAACCATGTTACTATATTAACATTAGCGGTCAAGTACTGAGTGCTACTATGGAGGTGCCATGCATTTAATGTTCACAATCTGTCCTAAAAATAACTCTGTAAGCTTTGTGTCCACTTTACACACGAGGAAGAAACGGCTTAAAAAACTGTAACATGGCTGAAGTCAAGACGTTTAGCAGTACAGCAAAGATACAGCAGACCAGTCCGCTTCCCAGATTAACACCAATTCCAAAAGATTTCAAGTTTTCTGCCTTAACAAAGGCCCCCTCATTACTACACTTCACGTCTGACCTATTCCAGGAGGTTTCTCCGAACCTGATACGAAAACACTGAAGTTAAGTACTGCAGAAGTTGAGCAAGAGCATGTAGAAAGGCTGGCTCTGCCAGGGCTCTCCGGGAACGTGACAGAGCAGTTGGCAGCAAGCCGCCTGTCTGCCGGCCAGCTTGCCAGGGTCCCTCACCCAGAACAACGTTCTCCAAGCCCTGGCATCAGAAATGAGCAGCCACCTGTCTTTAACCCGGGAAGCAACCTGTGGCTGCCTCCGGGCTGCGCGCTTCAGGTCAAGCAGAGGTGCGGGCTGGACTCAGCCTCCTGACCTAGGAATGTAAACCCACCTCCCCAGCTTCCTGCCTATGTTGAAACAGACTCAAGGCCGGAGCCGGACCATCTGGGCTAGCAGTGCAGGGAGGAGGCAAGGCCAGGCTGACTGGTTACATTTTAGCCCGCCAGCCCCCGGGGTACACGAGTCAGCTGCCCCTGAGAAGGCCCCACTCACTGAGGTTTGGGGAACCTACAGGAGGAAGCGGGGGTGCGGGGCAGCGATCTATCTACACAGAGAAGGAAATGAACGCAACAGTAACAACTGCGAGCTCACCTCGTTAATTAAACCCTTTTTACATTGTTTCCTTTACTCTTGAAAAAACTCTTAATAGATAGCATTTAATACCTCCATTTACCAGGAAAGAAACGGAGGTTATCGAGAAGTGAAGGCCCTTGCCCAGAGGCTTCAGAAGCAGCTAACCCTACTCTGGAGTGCACATGCGAAGACAGATGTGGACAGGTCAGCCCTCGCCCCCACTCAGGCCTCTGACAGGGCTCCTGGCGACAGCGGCGGACTCAGCTGCCTCACGTTTCCTTCCCGGGCTAACACGGCCAGGCTGCTCCTCAGCAGCCCCGAACTCCCAAACTTGCCTGCCCGCAGCAGGCAGGTCTCCGGCCTTTCCCGCTGGGGTCGGGCTGCAGCACCCCCCCCCCGGGCCACCGGCGCGGGGCCTCGCGCATGCAGCGCGGCGACCGGGCAGGAGGCGGGCAGCCGAGCGCGGCGGCCGGGGATGCCCGGGCCCCTCGCCGGGACGCGCGGGGAAGCCCCGTCCTCGCGGGGGCGCAGGCGGGCGCTTACCGAGCAGCGGGGACTCCTCGGGGCAGGCGGGCAGCGGCAGCGCCGTGGCGGGGGACGCCGGGGCCGAAGTCAGGTTGCGCGCGGGGCCGGGCTCGGGGTCCGCACCGGGGCTGGAGTCGCGCCCGGGTCGCGGCTGGGCGGAGGCGCGCGGAGGCGGCGGCGGCCGGGCGCCCCGGAGCTGGGGCTCCCCGGGCGGCTGCGCGCTGGCGGCGGCGCTCGGGCCGCCCTGCACCGGCGTGGGCGCCCCGATCAGCCGCGGCAGGCGGCTCAGGTCGCGGCCGGCCAGGTAGTAGACGAGGGTGACGCCGAGGTGCAGCGCGCACACGGCCACGAGCAGGCGGCAGGCCCGCTGCAGGGAGGCGCCGGGCATCGCGGCGCCGCCGCCCAGGAGCGGCTCCCGGAGCCTCATCTTCCCGCCGCCGCTTTAAGCGGGAGGTGGGCTGCAGGCGGGAGGGCGCCCGCCCGCGGGCAGCCAGCCAGGCGCGGTGCGGCCACGGCGGCGCGGAGGGCGGGGGGCGCGAGCGCGCGGAGCCTGGGCGGCCGACCGGGCGAGGAGGGCGCCGCCGGCGCGGGCGGGGCGGGGCGGGGGCCGGCGCCGGGGGCGGGGCCTCCGGGGGCGGGGCCGGGGCGCCGGGGGCGGGGCCTCTGGGGCGGGCCGGCGGCGGTGACTCGGGGCGGGGCCTCCGGGGGCGGGGCCTGGCGGGGGCGGGGCCGCGCTGCGGCAGCCCCAGGTTGAACCTCAGCCCCGTGTCGGCTGCCCGCCGTCGTGCTCTTTCCGAGGCTTTGCCTGCGGACTGAGGTCCTCGCGGAGATGCCCCTCCTGTTCCAGCCGGGTGCCCTGGAGAGGCCCCGCCGCTTACTGGGTGACCTCAGTGCGGGGATACGGGGCTGCGACTGCAGCGCGGGCGGGGAGAGGCGGAGAGCCCAGAGGACACGACCTGCAGGGTGGCGGCTGCCCCGTCCGACCTCGTCCGGCCAGCGGCGTGGGCGGTCGGGGTGAGGAGCCCGGCGGAGAAGGGTTGCCCAGGAAACGAGCTTGCACGCCCCGCTTGGCTGGGACCGCGCGGAGGGAGCGCTCCGTGGGCCGTTGGAAATCCCACTCTCGCCGCCTGGTCCGCTGACCTAGTGAGAAGCCTGCGGTGAGGGCGGTGACAGAGTTGCCGCTTCCCGCCTCTCCGGATCTGCGCGTTGGCCGCCAGGGAGCCGCAGAGGCCAGCCTGGCTCGGTGCAGACTGGCCTTGACGCACTGTATAGCGCAGGCTGGTCTTGAACCGAGCGATCCTCCTACCTCAGCCTCCCCGGTGCCAGGATGACAGGCCTGCGCCACCACACGTGGCCTAACCACTGTATTTTGAGTTTTGAGTTTTCTGTAGGCCAGTATGCGTCCTGAAAAAGGCATGGTCACTGTCTCCATTTCACAGAGAAAACGGGCTGAGGAGTTGACACTTGGTTGTCATCATACAGAACCTACATTCTTCACTTGATTTTCTGAATATCAGCTCTTCTAGATTTTTCTCATTTTACTGGTACTCTTCCACTTCCTGTTTTTAGAACTTCACCTCCTCCTCCCCAGTTGTTGGAGAAGGCCCCAGGCCATCCGCCTTGAGCTCTTTCTGTCTACACTCACAACCTAGGTAGATCTTATAGTATCTGTAGGATGAGGGCTTCAGTTTCTGTTTCCTACCTGGACCGGCTCTTTGACCACCACATTTAGATACCAGTGTTTCACTTTCAGCGCATCCTATTCCCGGCAACCTAAATCCCTACACTTGGCTCTGGGCTTACATCCTTCAGAGAGTGACACCACTGTCCTTCTAGTTCACCAAGACCAAAACCTGAAAGGTGACCTTGGTGTACCTCTTATTCCTAAATGCTATTTTCTGTCCCTGAACAAGTCTTGTCAGTACTACCTTCAAAGTACCAGAATTGTAGAATACTTACCTGGCATGTAAAGGCCCTAGGGTCAATCCCCAGCACCATGCACACACACCCAAGAATTCTCTGCTTGCAAAATCCACTGTAATCATTATGAACCAAGCCTCTGTCATGTATGGTTGCATCTTAGTTGGTCGCCATGTTTTCCACCTATCTTGTGCCACTTCCCCAGTTGTCTTCCTGCCTCAGGACCTTAAAACTACTTGCTACTCACTTATCTTGAAACATTCTTCCCTCACATTTCATTCAGATTCTTCAAATGATACCTTATAAGAGACTCTGCCAGGCATGTTGATACACACTTGTAGTCCTAGCACTCTGAGAGGCTGAGGCAAGAGGATCTCAAGTTCAAGCCTTCCCTGGGCAAGACCCTGTCTCGAAATTTAAAAATTTAAAAGTGCTGGGATGTAGCTTAGTGGGAAGCTCCTACATTCTATCACCAGTAGTGCAAAGAGAAAGAGAGACCCTCTCAAAAGACCCGAGGTAGAATAGTCTCTGTGTGAATTCACTTGTTTTTATTTTTTTCAAAGCAGGTGTCACTGTCCAACATTATGCCCTTATTTTGTGTTATCTCTCTCATTAGAAGACCGGCTATGCATGGGTAGGAACTTTCTGCCTTGCTCAGTACTATGTTCTCAGCACCTAGAAATGAACCTGGTGCATAGTCAATGCTAATAAATATTTGTTAAAATAGTTGGTAAATACATATGTTTTGGGGAGGGTTTTTGGCTGGTGTTTTTGTTTTTGTTCATGGTACTCAGGATTGAGCCTAAGGATTTGCACATACTAGCCAAGTTTTCTACCTCTGAACTCTATCACCAGCCCCACGATCATCTTGGTAGAGAAAGGGGAGAAATTATTGCTAAGTTATTTTAGTACACAAAATGAAGAGGGTCTTTGTTGTTTTTTGTTTGCTTGCTTGCTTTTCAAGGAGTTGGTAAAGGTAAAGCTGACTCCAATACAATAGTTTATGTC
The DNA here is from genome assembly GCA_004027295.1 of Dolichotis patagonum. NCBI lineage: Eukaryota > Metazoa > Chordata > Mammalia > Rodentia > Caviidae > Dolichotis > Dolichotis patagonum. The sequence goes on along the minus strand of PVJX010025623.1, from coordinate 8,035 downwards.
TGTAGGAAAATTCTATCTGGCCAGAATTCTTATGGCGGCCAAGAATGAGGCAGATTGGTTCCATCTGAAAAGAGGGAAGGGGAAAATGGAGAAATATCTTCATAGGTACAAATGATGGCCAGGAGACAAGATTAAGGGAAGGTTAAGGTCACAGACCTGTTGGAGGATCCCCTGTGGTCAGAAATTAAGGAAAAGGAGCAACACTTGCTAATTCTCTATCCCTCAGGAGGACTGAGTTTATCAGGACCTACGTACCAGCCTTACCAGTGCCAGACTCAGAGGTACCTGGAATCCATTAATCTCTTGCTTGATAAAGGTCCGCAAATCTTCAGGACAACATTGTCCAGCTCCCAAAGCTGAGTTGGAATTAAAGAAGGGGAGACCCAGAAACCTTCTTCCCACTGTCACCAGTGCTTGCCACTCTCTGTCTTGTCAAGTGAAAGGTTAATTCCCTCAGGTGAGACATCTGGAGGCAGAGCAGGGCTCAAAGCCCGAAACCAGGGTCTGAGTTTGGCATTTGGCCCATCCAGTGAGCACCCACCCAGAGGCACCAGTTCTCTGTGTCCCCTGCAGCTTAGCTCTGACCACTTAGTGGCCCTTCCTCTGCCCTCTCACAACACCCTCTTCCTCACCACTCAGTTTACATTTCCGCTCCACCCTTGTGGAGTAGTGGAAGGGCATAGAATTGTGCCTGACATGTGACAGACATTTATTTCAGATCTATTGCAGTTAACATACCACCCCAAAATGTGGTGCCTTAAAAGGGTTTCTTAACAGCTGCATCACTGACTGGGCAGTTTTGTCTCATGTGATGTCAGCTGGCACCGATCCAAGTTCCAAAATGGCCTCACTCACGTGCCACAAGCTAAGTTGAAGCTGACTGGGACCTATGAGCTCAGAGTAAGCTGGGTCATGGAGCTTCCATTTACCATGTTGATCTCTCCCTAAAGAGTATTCTATGTGACTTACTGGGTTTCCTCACAAAGTAAAGGAATGTTCCACGAAGGAGCATTTCAGCTGGGCATGGTGGTGCACTCCTGTACTCACAGGAGAATTGCTGCGAATTCAAGGCCAGCTTGAATTACGTAATGAATTCAAAGCCACACTGAGCTGTGTAGCGAGACCCTGTTGCAAAACAAACATTACTGTCCTCCTAAGATCCTCTAAAGGCTTATCCTATTAAGACTTGAGGTCCAGAATCTCATCATCTAAATCAGAACCATGTATGGTTCCTTGGGTTCAGAGACCAATGGATTATTTAAAAAAAAAATATTTTCTCCTCCTCTTCCTCTTCTCCCTTTTTCTGGGCAATGCAGTACAAAAGTCACTGGGTAGAGCTGAACAAGCTAGGAATGTAAACAGCATGACCAAGGTGTCAAAGCTCAATCAGCTGGACGGGAGAAGGCCAGGGCAGGAGGGGGCGGGGGAGGGGAGAGCTGCCCAACCTAGAATGTGGTTCCCCAAGCAGAACAAAAGGGCATCCATGGAGGATTGGGGCCTGAGCATGGTAGGAGGGATGTAAAAGTAGGGTAAGCCAGATAGGATTTGGAGCCCAAATCAGGTAAGAAGTTGGTAAAAACAGGAAAACTGATGAAAGCAGAAACATAACTGTCAGGAAAAGTTACAAATATAGACAGAGAGAAAGCTAAAAAATCTTTGGCACGTGGTTTGAATTTGAGAAATTGATGCGACTTGATGGTTTTTAATTTAGAAACAGATAATAGAATTAACATAGATGTGAAAAAGAGAGCATTTGTCTGGGAGCAGAAACTTCCCAGTGCAGTGAGCACATTCAGCACTCAAATCTTGGCTTCTAAACATCGTACTTCAGTAAAAAGAATACTTGGAAAAAAGTTGTCTCTAGGGATATTACAAGTTGATCATGGAAAATCTTTTGCCAGAAAGTAAAGAAGAATTCAAGGGATGATGAGAATATATTGAAAGGACACAAGTCAGTTGGAAGGGCCTCCTACTGGCCAAATATAAGACAATTTGAGTGTAAAATAAATAAGGATACAAACTGTTTCTGACAAATGGAACAAAGTAGGAAATTATGGGTCTATAGTGAAATAAATAAATGGAAGTTTGATGAATTAAGGAACATTTAATTTAAAAGCACCACTCCACGAAATACTAACAATTTCTATGGGAAACATATGGTAAATACAAATTAATATAAAATATATACAATATATTGTATTTAAGTAAAATATTTTATAAAATGACTATCCTGAAATAGTCGAAAATGTCAACATATTGATAGTCAAGGAAAAACTAGGCAACTGTTTTCATTTTAACTGAAGGAGAATAAAGAAAAAGTGACAAGATTCTAAAATAAACCATCTCTATAAAGAATATTATTAGGGCAGGTGTGACGCACCTGGAATCCCAGCACTCAGAAGGTTGATTCAGAAGGATAGCCACAAATCAGAGGCCAGCTTGGTCTACATAGCAAGACCCTGTCTGAAAAAAACAAACGTGTACATATGTATATATGTACATTATTGAGACAACCATGGAAACTGGAATGAGGTACTAATGGTAGGATTTTAACAATGTATCGGTGTTAATTTCCGGATCTATGTGTGTGTGAGTACACATGCACGTTCACGCACGCATGTGTGGCACTGGGGATTACACCCAGAGCTTTCACACTGAACTGTATCCCTAATTGCCCAGGCTGGGCTTGAACTTGTGACCCTTCTATCTCACCCTCCCAGAGTGCTGGGATTACAGACATGTGCCACCATACCTGTCTTAATTTCCCAGTTTTGGTGGTTGTGTTACGGTGATGTTGAAAATAGGCACTAAAAACTAGGAATCATATCATACTAAACTTACTTTTGAATAGTCCAAAAAATCATTTGTACTAAATTTGCAACTTCTCTATAAGCTACCTTTCCCCCACAAAAACAACATATAATGGGAAAATGGGGACAGGGAAACCACAGTAGGACTCACACTTAGAAAGGAGGTTAGAAAGAGACGCACGGCAATCATTAGTAGATCTGAACATCAACCCAGTACTTGTGGACAACTCCTGGACTCTATGTCTGAAGACAAGGACTCTAAGACTCTTATCTGAGTTTTTGTCTCCTTTCTTTGAGTCCATTCCTCCTTTTCCATAAGAAAAAGACCTTGTTTGCAGCAAGTAACTTGTTCCAAGGTGATTCACTGCATGTCCAATGTCTTCATTTGAAACTGGCTTTATTTCTTACCAGGGGTGGGGTGGGGGACAAAACCTTGTGATTTTGCATGAATTTTATTGAATCTCACTTCTGGATACACACACACACACACACACACACACACACACAAATATCAAATATCCAAGGCTATGTCTTGCTGAAGTGTCCTAGACTATTTTTCCCTCTAGATTTTCATTTACTTTAAAGTTGTTTTGTTTCTCTAATTATACAGACTTTCTGGGCCCTCTGTAGTTCCTCTAAATTCTACTTGGAACAATAGTTTCTTTTTCCTGTACGGATTTATAATAACTAAAAAGAATCAATTAACTTGAACATTTTGCCTAGAACTTTGTATCCCAACATCATAAAATCTGTTACTACATTAGAAAATGTCTCATGATCTTTGTTACTACAGATTACCAGTTTGTAATTTAGGTCTTGAATAACCTGAGTAACAGTATTTTTATTGGGCTTGTTTGCTCTTTACTATTCTTCAAGACTCTACAACTTTCCTACTCCCAAAGTCAATTCTATGATTTAGGTTTTTGTTATAGAAGTACTGCATTTCCAGGTGCAATTTCTGTGTCAGTTATCTATTGCAGAGTTGGCAAACCTAGATCCTATCAACCAAATCTGTCCTACCACCTATTTTTATAAATGAAACTTATTTAAACTCAGCCATATTCTTTAAAATATTGTCTGTAGTTGTTTTGATGCAACAATGACAGAGTTAAGTAACTGAAACTGGTATCATATGCTCGCAAAGCCTAAAAAATTTATTATCTGATCTCTTATGGAAAAATATTTGCTGCTTTATATCCTGTTTCATTGCTCTGCAAAATAAAAAGAAAACCTACCCAAAAGTGAGTTTTTAAAGACAATAGTATTTTATTATTTCTCATGGTTCTATGTAACAACCAGGTGATTTTCTGCTTCATATAGTGTTGCCTGGGATGATAGAATGTCCAGAAGGTACAAATGACCTCGTTCACATAACTGAAAGTTGGTGCTGGTTGCCAGATAGGCGCTCAGCTGGAATGGTTAGCCTAGTGTCTTGGTGTTCTCTCATGTGATTCTCCACATGGCTCCTTCAGCTTCCTCACGTGATGCTGAGTTCAAAGAAGGAGTATTCTAAATGCGATGAGGCATGAGAGGATTTAAGGCCAAGTCTTGGAAATTTCACAATAATACATCTACCACTTTCTGTTTTCTGGCATAAATCACAGGACCAGCCCAAATTTAAGGGGATAGAAAACACTCCACATATTGAGAGAAGGTGTAATGAAGAACTGGTAGCCATCTTTAAGCCTTCACAACACAGTGTCAAGTTGCTATCCTGGGCTGGTGATATATAGCTCAGGGGTAGAATGTTTAACTAGCATGCCCAAGGCTCTAATTTCAATCCCAGCACTATTCCCTCTTCCCTAGTTAAAAAAAAAAATCTCTCTCTACCCACGCTATATTTTTGAGTGCCCGCTGTATTTCTTACCATGAAGTGGGGGCTGCTTCTTCTCCTGGCCCATTACCTGAACCTCCACAAGCTGCTACTGGCGCTGGGTCCCAGCTGAACTCTGACCTTGGCCATGCATTTCCTGCAATATATATGTCCAGGAAAAACTCACAGTCCACTGGGTTGAGTTCTTTGTCTCAAGTACTGTCCTTTCAGATTCTGGAATGGCCAACAAAAGCCTGGAACTGCTTTCAGTGCTACATCTGAAAGTCTTGAAATATTCTATCTATTTTAATTATATTAACACTGCTTAACAAACAGCCATCATTTCTAACTGCCACATAATAAAGTAGTTATTTCTCATGTGTCCATGGAATAGCTCCATATTTATAGATCTATAAACTGGCCAGATGGGTCTAGTCATGTGCTTATATTCTGTGATGTCTACCAAGGTCATGTTTTTCACATGGAAATGGCAGAAGCACAACTGGAAGAGCAAAATACTCGATGCTTCATAAGGCCTATGGTTGGAAAGGTCACTTCTATCTGTATTCTGTCAGCCAAAACAGTGCATAGAGCCTAGTGATGCACTCAGCAACCCCAGCTACTCGGCAGGCTGAGCTGAGAGCACTGTATGTTCAAGTTCAGCCTGGGAAACTTAGCAAGACTCCATTTCAAGATTTAAAAAATAAAAATACTGGGAGTATGTAGCTCAGTGGTGGAGTACCCAAGAGTTTGATCCCCAGTTTCATAAAATAAATATAAAAACACACACATAAAAGCAAAAAATGAACACACAAAACAAAAAACCTCCAAATTGCCTGGCTAACCCAACATTAGTGGGGTAGAAAGCTGTACCCCTGCCTCTGGTGGGAGGAACTTCAAAGTCACGTGTCAAAATAACTGACGACAGACAGTGGTAAAGAATTTGGACTAACACAGTCCTCTGTGATTTTTTTTTTTCCTTCTAGCTCTAAGATGGTAGCTAAGAGTTCTGCTTCAGAAAAGCTCACAATCTACAATACTTCTGGTCTTCCCATCTCCAGTTTCCTACTCTTTCCAACTTACCCTATGGATTTTGTCAGATTTCTGGATTAGAGAGGACATAAAAGGACACCAACCCTACCTTTATGCAGCAAAGGATTTCCACATATGACACACTCCCCAAGAGTGCGTTCATCTCTGCGAGCATTCTTCCAGTATAGGGAACACACTATATCATGAAGTCGCCTGTTTCACTGTAGACATCACTCACCTAACTACCGAACCTGCTTATATGAAGCCAAAATCTATCTATAGCCTTCACTATCTATAGCTTTCACTAGCTACAAACAGGTCTATTCCTTGGAACCAGAGAATAAACTGAATTATCTTCCAGATGATCTCTCAGTTAAAAGGTCAGGAATGTGCCTTCTGCCACCTGAAAACAATTTCGCATTAAGGTGATAATGCCTGTCTGCTCAGCTGTGCTTATGTTTCACGGTTCAGAATCCTTCTCATTCTGATCATTGTTCTTTGATCAGGCTGTGATTACTCAAGCATTCAGCTCGGCCTGGGACTGAACGCAACATTCCCGAGCAGGGGATCTGAGCAACCAGGCAAGAGCACTTCATTGTTCTAACTATCATACTTTCCTCAGTGCCTTCTAACACACCCCTCCCAGGGCTGGGGATGTGGCTCAGTGACAGCACTTTCCTAGCATGTATGAGACTCTGGGTTTAAACCCCAGCACTGAAAAACAAGACAAAACAAAAAACTAAGACAACACCCACATATGACACACTCCCCAAGAGTGCGTTCATCTCTGCGAGCATTCTTCCAGTATAGGGAACACACTATATCATGAAGTCGCCTGTTTCACTGTAGACATCACTCACCTAACTACCGAACCTGCTTATATGAAGCCAAAATCTATCTATAGCCTTCACTATCTATAGCTTTCACTAGCTACAAACAGGTTCATGTTAAGCTAAAATACAGGATTGAAGGCAGAAACCTCTGTAAACTGATTTGAATCCTTTAAGTAAAGTCATTATACCAATAAGGGTATTTTGTCAGTTGCAACACTGGTCTGCCATGGCCACAACGGCCAGTGACATTCAATACCTGAGGACTGTTCAGGCTACTGCCATGAATAATTTGTACATCACTTCCTAAGAATTCAGAGTCCTCAGGGGTGACTGAGCACACATTCACATGCATAAGCTCTGTCAGGTAGGAGAGAAAAGAATCATCCCCTTTCTACTTCCGTGGTAGTAGAAAAAGTTCTCTAGCCCTCCAGTTTTATATACACTGGAAAATCCTCCAGACTTAGAGAAACGGTTGTATGCTGAATGGACAAAATAATGACAAAGGTTCACTCCATTTATCAGGTTGCTTTTTCTTTTATTTGTATTTTCCAACCTGTATTTTCTATTTTATACAGAAGGCATCACACCAGAGATTGTTAAAGTTTTGCTGAAGACTCAATTTACCTGTATGTAGACTAGCAAGTCCTGCTCTGTGATCTGTCAGTGCGCAGATCTGTCAAGAAAGGAAATTTGATTACCTTTGTCTGTCTTGTTCTGAGAACTCTCCACTTACTGTTTATCGTTTTGCTTTGTTTTGCTTTGCTTTGCTTTTTGTTTTCAGTACCAAGGATTGAATTTAGAGCCTTCACACTGAGTTACATCCCCAGCCCCCTGCATGTTGTTTTAGAAGGCCCTGGAGAAAGTATGATATTTGGGACAATGCAGGTAAGATTTTGCTAAGTCACTAAATTGCCCAGGCTAAATAACTAACTAAATAAATAGCCCACACTGAGCTCAGACTTGCAATCCTCCTGCTCACAGTCCTCCTAGCCAGGGTGCTGGGATTACAGGCATATACCCCACAGATAGCACTCCACTTCCTTTATGTCTTTCAAAATCTATTTTCCAGAAAGTATAGGTTGCAAGATCAACTTTTTTCCCTGCTGTAGCTTGGATCCAGAATGCCCCCCAAAGGCCCAGCTTGATGCTGTCAGGAAGTAACTTCAGGATTCAGGGCCTGGGAGTAGGTGTGCAGTCCCTGGGGAAACCCTGAATGGGAATTATGGGATCCTGTTCTTGTCCTCTCTGTCACTCCGGCTGTTGGATAAGCAGATTTGCCCAACCCTGCACTTCCATCACGATGAGCTGCCACCCCACAAGGAGTACAGCCCAAAGATCAACCACTCGATCATGGACCAAAATCTGCAAAATTGTGAAGCGAAATGAACCTTTCTCTTTCTAAACTGACGGTCTTGGTATTTCTTACACAGCAGAAAGCTGACTCACACTCCCTGTAGTGGACAGGTATTGGCGGCACCTGCTGTGAATGTCTCATTCTTTCTGACAGCAGGCTCTCACGCTTCTTTTTTTAGTGTTTTTTTTTTTTT
>PVJX010025622.1:0-26675 GCA_004027295.1 Dolichotis patagonum | reverse complement strand
TTTCTTTCTTTTGCTTTATGCCAGGTTTTTTTTTTTTTGTTTTGTTTTGTTTTGTTTTGTACCGGGGATCGAACTCACGACCTTGCACTTGCAAGGCAGGCACTTAAGCCACTGAGCTAAACCCCCGGCTCTTTTGCTTTATGAAGTTAGCTAGAGGTTTGTCAATTTTGTTTATTCTCTCAAAAAAACCAGCTTTTTGATTCATTAATTCTTTGTATTTTTTTTTAGTTTCAATTGCATTGATTTCTGCTCTAATCTTTACAAGTTCCTCAATTCTATGAGCTTTTGGTTTGACTTGCTCTTCTTTTTCTAGAAGCTTGAGATGAAGCATTAGGTTATTTATTTGTGCTCATTCTGTTTTCTTGATATGACAATTTATTGCTATATATTTCCCTCTTAAGACTACTTTCATTGCATCCCACAAATTACAGTATGTTGTTTCCACATTTTCATTGAATTGTATGTATTGCTTTATTTCTTAATTTCATCTGTACCCTACCAGTTGTTCAAAAGGTTGTTAGTCAATTTCTATGTATTTATGCAGGTTTTGCAATTTCTTTTGCCATTGTAATGGTCAGATATTATGCATACAACAATTTTAATACCTTTTGCATTTACTTAAGAATGTTTTATGGGATAATATATGGTCTATTTTGAAGAATGTGCCATGCACAGCTGAGAAGAATGTGTATTCTGATGTGGTTGGGTGGAACTCTCTGTAAACATCTACTAAGTCCAATTGCTCACAGGTATGATTCAGTTTTATTATTTCTTTGCTGACTTTTTGTCTAGTTGATCTATCTTTCTGACAATGGGCTGTTGAGGTCCCCTGTTATAATTCTGTTCTTGTGTATTTGGTTTTTCATGTCCATTAGTATCTGTCTTATATAGTTGGGTATTCCTGTGTTTGATGTATATATGTTTATAATTGTTAGTTCTCACTCTTGAATTTTTCCACTAACAAATATGTAGTGACCTTCCTTATCTCTTTTAATCATTTTAGGTTTGAAGTAAACATTTTCTGCAAATAGAATAGTTACCCCTGCTTTTTTCTGGATTCCTATTACCTGGAATACTGTTTTCCAACCTTTGACTTTTAATCTATGAGTTTCCTCTTGGGTCAGATGTGTTTCTTATATATAGCATATTGTGAGATCATGTTTCTTGACCCATTCTCTCAACCTATTTCTTTTGATAGGTGAATTGAGGCCATTTACATTTATGGATATCACTGATATGTACTGGCTCAAATTTGCCATGTTATGTTCCAGTTGTTTGATTTCTGCTTTTCTCCCTTGTTTAACTTCTTGTCCTACCAGGTGGTTTTTTTCTTTTGTTGTTCCAGAGCTTGTGGTCATTTTTATCTCTGTCTAGTATGTCTTTCAACACTGTTTCTAGGGTTGGCTGGTGGACATGAATTTCTTTAGTTGTTCTTTGTCATGGGAGTATCTTTTTTCTCCATTAAATTTAAATTAAAGTTTTGCTGAGTACATCAGTCTAGGTTCAAAGTTGTTTTCTTTCAGGGATTACCTCCCTCCAAGCTTGTCTTGACATGAGGGTTTGTGCTGAAAAGTCTGCTGTGATTCTAATAGGCTTTCCTTGATAGTTGAGTTGTGTCTTTTCTCTAACAGCTTTTAGTATTGTTTTTATGCTGTATATCTGAGATCTTAATTATTACGTGTCTGTGTGTAGATTTCTGTTGGTTGTGACTGTTTGGTGTTCTATATGCCTCACTTATCTCTACATCAGATTTTTTCCCCATATTTGGGAAATTTTCTCTTATTACTTATGTGAATATTTTAGTTAAGTCCTTTGCATTGACCCCTGCATCTTCACAAATGCCTATTAATCTTATATTGTTGCTCTTGGTATCATCTTGAAACTGCTGGATTGTCATTTCATGCTGCTTTTTTATTTTTAAAAGTTCTATCCTTAAAAAAAAAAAAGTTCTATTCTTTCATGATCACTAATTGCGATCCTGTCGTCAAGGTCCGAAATCCTATTCTCAACTTCATTTAAACGGTTTTGCACACTTTGAATAGAATTTTTTGTTTCTTGGATGTCCCTTTGTGTTTGTTTCATGAATTCTGCTTGTTTTCTATATTGTTCATTCAAGGTTTTAATCAGTTTCCCATGCTCCTGTCCTTTTTTCTCTATTTCTTCTTTAGCTGCGCTCAGCAACTCTTTTACTAAGGTTGTTATTTCTATCTTTACATGGGAGAGTACTTCTAATTTGATTTCCTCTATAGCCTCATGGAGTTGTTTTTTCATTTCACTCGCTATCTTTTCAGATATTTCCGGTGTGTTACTTTTGAAGTCCTCTATTTCAGTGTCTCCTATACTTGCTCCTGGTGGACACACTGACTGGAGCCTGCTGAGATCTTCCATTTGGGTGAGGCAGTTACTGAATCTCCCTTCAAGCTGGCAAAGTTAATCTGCTGTAGTACAAGGCTCTGGGAGAAAAGTGGGAGCTGAAGATCAACAGCAGTATTAGATCCAGGAGGTATTGAGTGTCCCCAAGGGGCCAGCAGATGTCCTGGGTCTGGGCATCCACTGGGTGCAGGCCAAGGTCCCAGGGTGACATGGCAGCTGGAGTCCCAATAGATAGATTTTAAAATTCTCAGTATCACTGATTATCAGAGAAAAGACAAATCAAAACCACAGTGAGATATCAACTGACTTCTCTTAAAATAATTCTTACTAAAAAGACAAAAGATAAATAGTGCTGTAAAGATGCAGAGGTAATGATCTCTTACACATGATTGGTGGGATTGTACATTATTACAGCAATTATGGAAACCAGGATGCCAATTCTATATAAATTAAAACTGGAACTACCATTTTATCAAGCCATCTCCACCACTGGATATACACCCAAAGGAAATTAAACCATTTTATTGAAGACATACCTGTACTCCCATATTTATTGCAGCAGTGTTTTCAACAGCAAAGAAATCAAATCAACTGAAGTATCCATCAGTGAATGTGTGTATGGAAAAAATGTGGTATATATAGAGAGTGGAGTACTATTCAACCATAAAAAAGTGAAATTTGTACATCTGTAACAATATGAATGAAACTGGAAGACATATTAAATGAAATAAGCCAACACATAAGTAAAGGATAGAAGCTGGGCATGGTGGTACACATCTATAACACCAGCACTCAGAAGGCTAAGGCAGGAGGATCACTGGGAATTCAAGGCCTTCCTGGGCTACAAAGTGAGTTTGAGGCCAGCTTGAACTACATAGTGAGACCTTGTGTCCAAAAAATAATACAGAGGACAGAATAAGGTTACTAGAGCCTGGGGAGCCACAAAGTTACAATTAGATAACAGGAATAACTTCTGACATTCTATTATAGCATGGTAATTACAGTTAACAATATCATCAATAACAACATAGGGTATATCTCAAAATTGCCAGAAGAGAGGATTCTGAATGTTTTTACTAGAAAGATATCATAAATGTTTGAGGTGAAAGATATGTTGACTACCCTAACTTTATAGTTACACAATGTGTACAAGTATAAAAACTTCCTATTATAACCCATAAATATATGTATAATTATTTGTGTCAATTAAACAAAGTTATGGGCTTGCTCAAATGTAACAAGGATATTATGAACTCTATTCCAGCTTTGTTATTTCACTGTAGTTTCTCATCACTGCTGCCTTCTTGAATTTACATGCAAATCAAGGTTTTATGCAAAATTTGAATATTTTTGCTGAAAACACAGATTACAGATACTTCAAAAGCTCACTACAATACAAAATATGAAGCATTACATGTTTGTACCTCAAATTCCCTTCTAAGTCAAACACTAAAATGAGCATGGTAGAAATTGCAGATGAAGCAGTGTTGTGCAGGATTTCTTTTCCCTTTGTCTGATCTGAAAGCTGTGGGAAGGAGCCTCTGTCTCTCTCATCTTCAACTATAGAAAGCATAAATGATCAAGGACTCCAGCTACTGTATGCAGAGGTCATGCTTTCCAGTCTTGCTCCAGCCAAAAACTGAATGCAGAAGGGATAGCAAGAAAGACCTATCTGAGAGAAATGAGATTCTTCTGACAGCCATCCTTGGTTTAAAGACTACCCAATGGCTTCCTGCAGACTTCCTTAGATTTTGCTTCCCTATCTTCTTCACTAGGTCATGATTATCTAATGGTTCTTGAAGTCTTTTTCTGACTTCCTCCTATCTACTTTTACTTTACTAATAAATTCTTAAACTTTTGTTTGTTTGTTGCTTATTGAAACAAGGTCTTGCTGTGTAGTTCTGCTTGGCTTGGAACCTACTATGTAGCCTAGGCTGGCCTCAAAATTACAGCAATCCTCTTGCCTCTGCCTCCTGAGAGCTGGGCTTACAGGTGGCTACCACACCCAGCTCAATCCTTAAATGCTTCCTCTAACACTGGTATCTATTTTAGAAAAGTAGGACTAACACAGTTGAAGAAACACATCTATGTATGTTTTAGAATAAAACATCTTGAGCTCATGTGCTTGGAAATAAAGGTTATATACATATAGAATCCAAGGAAATATGTGATAGATCAACATTTACGGACAAGTAAAAGTTGTTAAGAATTAGTGCATTGTCCTGTTTGTACAGAAGTGAAAGTATGTTAGAGCCACAAGTAGTGGTGTATGAGGTATTTACAAAAATATTCATTTTGTTACGTCTAAGTATCTGATTGTACCATTAATACTGAGGACACAGACACACTATGAAATCAGTTTCACAGGCTCTCTGAAGGCAAGAAGCATCCATATTACTGTAGCAGTCTGAGAGGAGGGACAAGAGGAGGGATTAAAAGGGCAGCTTACGGTCAGGTCAGGGAGCCATGGACTAGCGTTTGAAAGAACACATAAGTGCAGCTCCAGCAACTGTGCCCAGGCAGGACCTGCCCCATGGTGACTTCTTGTAAGTAAATGTCTTCTTTGGAAGAGTCTTAGATCTATAGAACTATTGCAAAGATAATACAGAGGGTTCATTTGTGTCTCAAATCGCTTACTCTACTAGTATCTTACATTAAAAATAACACATTTGTCATTAAACCAATATTGATACACAATTGTTACTCAAAGTCCGTACTTTCTTCAGATTTCCTGAACTTTCACATACTGGTCAGGATTTTATGACAGGATCCTGCTCAACAGATCATATTACACTTTGTATCACGTCTGACTAGTCTTTTCTTAACTGTGACAGTTTCTCAGACTTTCCATTTTTGATGACTTAGGCCATTCTGAAGATTACTGTTTAAGTACTTTGTAGACTTCCCCACTGTTGGGATTTGTTTGATGGCTTCATTAGAATTAGACTGGGGTAACAGAGTGATATGTGATGGGGAGAAAGGTTCCAGAGGCCAATCTGACCACATCAAATCTAGGACACACAGTAACAGCAGGATTCCTCACTGTTAACATCGACCCTGATCACCTATTGTTGGTTGAAATTTTCTTACTCCAAAATTATTGTTTTTATTTTCCTTCTTTTCCATTTTTTCTTGGGAAGGAAGCCAATATGTATAATCTGTACTTAAGAAGTGGCAGATATGTTCATCTTTCTTCAGGGTAGAGTGTTTATATCATTTACTTGGAATTCTCCCATCGAAGAAATTTCTCTGCTGTTTATTTCATTTTTTTTTTTACAAAAGTATGGATTTGTAGATATGTAGTTCTTCCTTTAAGTTATCATTCAATGATACTTTATTTTGTTGCTCAAATTATTGCAGTGTCAACCACTGGGACCTTTTAGTTGACTCCTGTGTCTTTGATATGTGCCCACTACTGTATCTTTTTTTTAAAGATACTCTGGTATTTTCTGAAACTACAAGATGCCTTGGGCTCATTTTGTTTATGTCTTCTTCAGTCCTAAATTCACTTACTTCTCCAAAGAACTCTTTCTAATTGTACCACACAATGGTATTATAAATTAATATCTGGGTGCTAGGTGGGGGTGACTTTTTAAAGGTTCTGAGCTGTCTGCTTGGAAGCACATGTAAACCAATGCGAACCAGCATATTATGGATGCTACACTTATTGATAATAATACTAATAATTTCAATTGTTCTGGCAGACTGAATGATATGTATCAAAATTCAGAAGACATTGATATTCCAGAGTTTGTGAATTTCACTTGGGAGAAAGGTGCTCTAGCTTTTGATCAGCTCACATCTTTTAGAGAAATCAAATTCCATTACACCACTCATAAACTGTTGTGCCTGCATAAGCTTTATGTGATATTTATGAACGAGAGTCAACCGTCTAAACAGATGACATAAAAGCATTTGCTAAGAAACCAAACCCCAGGGCTAAAACTGGCTTTTGGTCCTGTTATTTCACATCTTGGCCTTTGGAAGAAGCAGGAAGTCGTGGTGGGTAAGGGTGGGGGCTCTCAGGCAACTCAGTCCTATTTCAAAGCAGTTTCTTCCCTCGCCATCTCTTGGGACCCTTCTGTGCTTCAGTTTCTTTGTACAATCAGGACGATAGCAGTATACACTCCATGTCTGTTTTTAGAGGATTAAATGAGTTAATATACACAGACTTGAATATTCACTGACATACAATAAATGCTCTCTAATAATTTACTATTAAGATCCCAACATCTACCTCTGAGTGTAGCTATAGCTTCATTATTAGTATAATAATGACCCAGAGGAATCAGGAAATGTAAGTGATATTTCAGCTAATGTTTAAAATGGCATGAATATAATAGTATTTTCAGAAAGACTTTCAAATGCAACATTTCCTTTAAGGACAAACAGAAGCAAATTCTTGTAGAGTTAAATGCAGGTTGTCTGGAAATATATGATTCACAAGAATTTTCCCTAGGTTTATGGATGGCCCTGTCCTCACTGTATGCTAGGTTTAGTAGGAAAAGTTGACATATGTGACTATTGCAATTTACTATGGTTAGTGGTAAAATCTTCGGGTAATGGAGAGAAAGTAAAGAAGGCCAGGAGATGTCAATAGTAGCGACTGACTAGGAGTAGAGCAGGGACAAAGAAACTCAATATTTTCATCTCAGAAAATAAAATTTTAGATTCTTTGCATTTGGGGTCTCTGTGTGTGAGTTTTCTCAGGCTGCTGCAACCAAACATCAAAGACTAGATGGCTTTAAAAATAGAAATTTATTTTCTTCAAGTTCTAGAGGCTGGAAGTCCAAGATCTGTGTGCTGCTAAATGTGATGTTGGTGAGGCGTCACTTGCTGGCTGGTGGCTTCCGTCTCTGCGCCCTCTGATGGCTGTTTCAGTGCATACAAGTAGAGACTGACTACTGTCATCTCCTCCTTCTCTCACATGCATTCCAGTCCTATTTAATGAGGCTTTACCCTTATGATTTCATTTACTCTTAATTATCTTCTTTCATGCCAGTTGTTACGATGTTTATTTTCTTAAAAGTCAAATAGATTCTGGATCAGCCTTTCCAAATGAGCTCTCCTTACATGGATTATTAAAAGAATGAAGAGAAAAATCCCAGAAGAATAAGCAGAAGAAAAATGTCTCAAAGTGGACTCTAAAAACCTAAAACTTTGTGACATAAGAAGCTGGTGTGCTGATCTCTGGAATGACAGTAGTACCCTAAGCAGTCTTCATGTAATCTCACTAGAAATATTAAATGCACAGTTTAATACAGATGTATTTAAAGGAAGGCACCCTTGTCAGTGCTGTCATTGCTCAGAAATAAATAAAGACTGGGAAACTGGTCCCAACAGAATTCATTCTACTTTATGTTACTAATTCATTTTGTTAGGATTAAACGAATATTCCTTTTTGGGGTAGTGAACCAAATATGTTTAGAAGACTCTCAGGGTATTTGGGGACCTTTAAGACTTACATTAGAACAATATACAGGGAATTGTAAACATTTATAAATGTTTCAAGGTGATGTTTTACATCTCTTTTAAGGCTATGCCATAAAAATTTGAGTTAATCAAAGTTTTCTATAAAACTCATCTACTACCAAAGGGCAGAGGACATAGTTATTTACATTTTATTTGAAGAATTTAGAATTGTTCATTAATGTACTCATTAAATAAGTACATTGACTGTTTCCTATGTTGAAGGATCAACACGAGACATTGTAAACACAATGGATTTTAGAAGATATACTATATATCTAAAGTCTTTTGGGGGTGGTTGTATAGCAGGAATCAAACTCAGCACCTTGTACTTGCTTGCCAGGCAGGAGCTATGGCACTGAGCTATAGTCCCAGCCCCTAGAAAAGTTATATTAAAAACAACAAAGAACTAGTATTTCTCTCCCACATCAGGCTATGTGTCAGGAACCCAAAATCTAGTGTAAAGTATAAATATTTCAATTTTAGGGAAGCATATGATCAGGTGACTGAACAGAGAGGCTTTGGGGTGGACATGAAATGGATGCAGGGACAGCATGTCAAGAATACACAAAGGCAGGAAATTGCAAAGCAGATTTAGGAGATGAAATGTTAATGGATCATTGATTCATGCTAATAGGATGGATTAGTGTTAGAGTATAGGAACCGCAGAAGCTAAGATAATAAGTTTGAAAACTATCACAGAGGTGTTAACAAATTAATGACTTTGTATGGGTAAGTGTATGAAGAAAGAGTCTTAGCGAGAATCAGAATCCGATATCCGATAGGCAAAATGGATTAAAGACAAAGGGAACTGCAGGTGAGTTCTGCAGGCCTCAAGCCCGGCTGCTTACTAGAATCTCCTGGGGAGTTTTACAGAATGCCAGTGTCACGGCCCTACCCCAGTTCAATTTAATCAGAGTCTCTGAGGTTGGGACCAGATATAGGATTTATTTTAACCTCCCCCAGGTGATTCTAATGTGCAACCAGAGCTGAGAATCACTGAGTTAGATTATTGCAGTCATGCAGCATATAATAAGTTTTTGAGCTAGGGTGAGAGCAGGGGAGATGATCAACTAGAATGGGCATGCTGGAGGTAGAAGAGGAAGGAATAACTATAACATCTGGGAATAAATTATTACAGGTAGGGAAGAAAGAGGGGAGCAAAGATGTTAAATGGGTAGCACTGATGAAACTATGAAAGGCTGAATTCAGGATGACGATTTCTGGGTTAGCAAAGCTGTCCATTGTATTTATGTTAAGATTGTAGAAAAAGTAGTAAGTGCTGGTGAGTAAGGTTTGAAGGATAAGATCCAAAGAGAAAGATGAGGCTGGGAGATGTAGGTTGGGAATTATCTGCACATGGAATATGTTTGAAGTCATGAGAAGACACAAGATCTCGGAGAGGACCACACACAATGTAAAAAGGAAAGAACCTGGTGAGATGCTCAGCAGAGGAAGGAATCTAAAAGAAGTACAGAATGCAGAGTCAGAGAGGGCATGAGGGGAAAGGAAGGCAGTAGGAACAGCACGGCCAGCACTGGGAAACTCCACACAACGGGGATGCTACAGCACCTGCGGCCCTGTGTCCTCAGTATTCAGGAACAAACACTCTGCGGCTGTGTGCAGCTGTTTTCATCTTCCTACCCAGGGGCTCTTGAGAACACGTTTTTGCTTTCTGTGGTTGGAATCTGGTCTCTCTGCTTGACAAGAAAAGAATAGCACCTTAAGTTTGTAACTCCATGGAGGAGTTTATTAAACAAAGCTTTCCAAAGAAAGGTGAAAAACTTAATACAAGTTATGATAAAAATTACAGTGAGTATTTAAGGTGAAAAAATATTACAGTAAAAGACACAGGACCATTAATCCCTTTCAAAATACTCCCTTCCACCAGTTCACACACAGTTTTTGCCAGTTCCTGAAGCAGTTCTGGGAGTCTTCTTTTGTGAATGTCTTTTGTTGCTCTGTTGTGGTGCCCTTAATGTGCCAGACTAAAATTTATTTATTTTCAAGGTCATTTTGCTTTGTATAAGAGCCAGAAATTTCACTATGCCAGATCCACTAACTAAGGACACACCATGTTCTTCAAGCCTGCCCTGATGGCACTGGACAGCACTGGACAGCAGTGTTCACTGTATTTTTGATCACGCCTTGTAATGACACTCATGAGTGATGACTTCCAGAACTGTTTCAGAAAGTGATAAGAATGATTGGATAGATGCATTTGAAGCAAGGGGTGGATTATTACCAGTGTCTTTTACAATAACAAACTTAAAATTTAAGCAGTCACAGTACATTTTGATCATATTTCATACAGAAAGGAAGCCAGGAAGAGTCTTCCAAGAGACAGAAGGGAATTAAAATTGGTATCAACAGTTGGCAAATGAAGAAATGGTGCCATAGAGAAGACACTGAAGGAAAGGAAAGCATTTTTTAAAGGTAGAAAATAGACTTGATCTCTGATTGTTTTAAGCCTCCTAAACAGTTACATCTTAGCTCCAGCAGACCATGACTAGGAGCCAGTGTGTATCAGGGCTGAGGAATTCTAAAGAGAATAGCATCCAAAAGTTCAAAGGTGCATTGTGGAGTCTACAGGCCAATAGGATGGTTGTCTGGCATTCAAAACATAGACTAGCTTTTTAGTCATTTTCATATTCTGAAAAAAATAAAACTAGGAGAAGGGAAAAGAAAAAGCAGTTGTCACAAGGGCATGGCGTAATTCCCTAAGGGTATTTCAAAAGTTAAATTTTATTTCATTTTTTGCTAAGTTACTTGATCTGCAGAACAGAGGAGTGACAGAGAAATGTGTATCCAGCAATGTCTTTCATGATGTTCTTGTGATCAATGTGGAAAATTGTTAGATAATAAAACATCAGTGGATTCACAACTTGTTACGTACTTACAAAGATCACTGGCTCAAGAATAAAACACATTGTGTCTGGTCCCAACTTTTCCACTTAATCTCTTTACATTAAGGGAGGTTGTTATACTCAGAGCTTTGAATTCTTTAACTCTAAAATGGGTCTAGTAACAGCTGCCTTTATAGCATACAAGGATGAATGATTATCAAGTAAATCTATATGTATAGGTTTTACATTTGAAAAAGTGTAATACTTTAAGGAGCTGTTATTGTTAATGCCTTTATAGCAGAGTACCAGAAATATCCTTGTCTTAGTATCCAGAATATATAAGTAAGTTACCTTACACAGCAAGGGTTAAAATTAGGGTTAAAGATGGAATTAAGGTCCCTAATCTGGGGACTTTAGAAGAGTTTATCTTTAATCAGCCAGAACCTGATATAATCACAAGGTCCTTTAAGTTAATTACTCTGTGAGAGAACAAGAACAAGAAGAGTCAGCACTAGAGATGACATTGTGATTATATCAACCACTGCTGGTTTAAATAAAAATATCAAGCTATACCTGTGGACTCTGGAAGTCACAAAATCCAAGACAATGGATTTCTTCTTGGAATCTCCAGAAAGACAAAAGTCCTGCCCATGCCTTGATTTTGAGCCTCAGTGGTACTCATTTTGAGTATCTGATCTCCAGAACAGTAAGATAATACATTTATGTTGTGTTAAAACACTAAATTTATGGTTATCAGTTACAGCAGCAACAGAAAATTAATACAATGACTTTGTACAAACTTTTCTTTGGGTTCATAGTCCTAATGTATACAAAATTGCTATTAATTTATGTGAAGTCATAGCAGCCATGTTTCTATAATCTGCATATGAAACAAAACTGGCAAGTAAACATATTGCTTAAGCCCCTAATAATTCTAAGATCCCTGTGAATTAAATCAAGACGATTTCAAAAGAAAATGTAAACTTTAACTTTAGGTCAAAATGTAAATTGCACTGGTATAGAATGAAGAAATCAAAAATTGTTTTATCTGGGGAATAAAAGACTTTTTTCCTCCAACTTTAACAGGTGAGTCCATTTATCTGGTGGTTTATTGATTTATTTAGGGCACATCTCATCTTGGTTACTTTTCTCATTGCTGAGACAAAATACTCCACACCCAAAGTTGAAGAAAAGGTATATTTTAGCTCACAGTTTGTACAGGTTTCAGTCAATAGTCAGCTGGCTCCAAGGGAGGATGACATGGCAGAGGGGCATTGCCGAGGAGAAATAGTTCATGGAAAGTTGGACTGGAAGCAGCAACAACAGCAGCAGCAGCCTGCCTTCCCTCTCCTTCTATATTTCATACAGGATATAAGCCTATTCATCGGTCCCAACAATACCCAGGGTGGAGCTTTGGTTACCTACACCCTTAAATCCAACATTAGACTCTTTATTCATATTCACACACCCTAATCCAACCATCTTTTAAATTCCCTACCTATAACTTTATAAAGGTTTGGGGGGACATGTAGATATAAAACAGAACAACCTTGTAATTCAATGATGGCACATTTTCAAGGAAGAGACAAACAAGATATAGTGATCAATATCAGTTATAGAATTTGACAAGTGATTTAAGAATTACCTGTTTAGCAATAGGTATTTCTGGTCCTTGACTAAAACCTAGCAACTCCACATATCTGGAGATGGAACCAAGAATACATATTTTGTATTTTTAGTAAGTGTCCCATCTGATTCTGATATATACAATCCAGAATGGAGTACGAAATGGTGAAGTTCTAGAGATAAAAATACCTATAGATTGTGGAATCTTAAATTTGGAGACCTCAAGACTGTCTTCAAATATCTGAAGGGCTATCATGAGATTACACAAAGTAAAAAAGAGTAGAAATTAGTGACCAATAGGAAGTTTCCAATAATTGAAAACTTGCATATTAATATAAATTTTATTATACATGTGAATTTTATTATACATATGTATATGTATATACACACACACATTTTACTTTCCTCAAAATCAGCTGAATAAAGAGACACTGCAACAAATGTCACACTATTACAAAACATTATTAGAGACAATTATGAACAACTACATACCACCAATGTCAGCATACAAAAATTATGAATTCAGGTAATAATGAATTACCTGAAAACAAAATCAATAAAACAATCTTATTTGGAATAGCTCCAACAAATTAAAACCTAGGAATAAATTTAACCATATATGTGAAAGACTTCTATAAAAATTATAAAACATGATAAAAGAAATTAAAGCGAACACACAAAAAGATGGAGAGATACTCCATGTTTATGGGTTGAAAGAATCAACATTGTCAAAATGTCCATATACCCAAAGCAATCTACAGTCAAGACAGTGCCTATGAAAATACCATAATGTTATTTATAGAACTAGAAAAATGCAACCCTAAAATCAATATGGACACACACCTCAAAACCCCCCTTAAAAACATTAAAAAAATAAAAGCTACAAGGGGCTGCTGATATAGCTTAGCAGCACAAGCACCTGCCTGGCACATGCAAGGTCATGAGTTCAATCCCTGGTACAAATAAAAATCAAAGCTGTAGGTTTACACTATCTGACTTCAAATATACTTTAAACATATAGTAGTCAAAACAGCATGAAATAGCATGAAAACTGATATGAGGACCAGTTGTTTTAATCAGGGTTTTCAGGGGAAACAATTTAATATAGGACACAAATTTATAGGATTATTTTATAGTGCTCACCCAAAGAGTCAAATGCCAATAGTGAAGGCACTCTGTACTCACACTAGACACCCAAAGATTCTAGTCGAGGGCCTAGATTCTATGGCAATGTCTTACATGAATCCAGCTGAAGACCTGAGCCCATGGTGATTCCCACCATGAGTACAATGGGAGGCCTAAAGCCCATGACAATGATTTATGCAAGTCTGTTTCAGAGATCTGGACTGTCAAGGCCCAAAGGTCAGTGATGGAAGCTAGAAAGTCTGTGCCAGTGGGATGAAGGATCTGTGCCACTAGGCTGAGGGATCTGCACTGGAGCCAGGAAGTGATGCTCAAGGTAAGGACCAGAGCTCCCCCATAGAGTCCCACAGCCATCCTCAGTAACAGCAAGGTCCCAAGCTCCTCCAGTGACGAGAACAGCCAAGTTTATATCAGGAAAGCCAGTAGGACAATCTTCTCCAGGAGAACCAACAACACCACGTCTTCTTCTCCAGTTCTCCTTTTCATGTTATTGGCAACAATCCTCAGGTGAGTCCTCCACACCCAGCACCACATTGATTCAGTTTAGCTGGGTGTGACAAGTTGACCACCAGCTCTCAATCGACCACACCAGTGGAACAGAATAGAGAGGCTGGAAGTAAGCCCAGGCATCTACTGTACAAGCAATTGATTTTTGATAGTGTGCTAAGAAAATACCTCCGAAAAAGGACAATCTCTTCAATAAAAGGTGCTGGGAAAATTGAATATCCACATACACAATAATGAAGCTAGAATTTTATCTATTACCATTTAAACATCAATTAAATTGGATTAAAGAGTTGACACCACAATTAATGCAAGAAAACAAGGGACAAATCATTCGTGACATTTGAATAGGTGAAGATGTTTTAGTTAAGGTCCCAAAAGCATAGGAAACACAAGCAAAAATAAATAAATAAATAAATAAATAAATAAGATGTTTTTTCTTTTCTGTGAAAGCTTCTGCAAAGCAAAAGAAATAATCATCAGAGTGAATAAAGCCTATACATATGACAAGGGGTTAATATCCACAACATACAAGGAACATAACTCAATAGCAAAATGATAATGATAATAATCCAATTAAAAAGGGGAAATAGGCCTTTTTAGACATTTCTCAAAAGATAATATACAAGGACAAACAGATACGTGAGCAAATGCTCAGTATCAATAAAACTCAGGGAAGTATAAATCACAACCATAATAAGATAGTGTCTAACTCCAGTTAGAATGGCCAGTACAAAAGAAAACAAGTATTGGAGAGAATGCAAATTAGCATAGTCATTATGGAAATCAGTATGGAGGTTTCTCAAAAATTAAAAATAGAATTACCATATGGTATACCAATCCCAATACCAGCTATGCATATCACTAAAGTGAAATCAATATATTAGAATATATGTTCTTAGCACTAGTCACAATTTCCAAGAAATATAATCAATCTAACTTCCCAGTGATTGATGTATGGTTAAAGAAATTGGCATAAGTACAAAATAGACTACTATTCAGCCATAAAAAGGATAAAATTCTGTCATTTACATAAAAGGCATAGAACAATAAAACATTATGTTAAGTGATATAACCCAGAAGAGTAAAAGAAATGTCACATGATCTTACTCATATGTAAAAATTTTTTAAATGATCTCATAAATGTTGAAAGTGGACTAGTGATAACCAGAGGCTGGGGAAAATACAGTATAAATACACCAGTTGTATAAATAGAGCCATGAGAGAGATGAAATCCACTTCATTCAAGAACATATACGTCTAATCTCAGCATTTTGGGAGCCTGGGACAAGAAAATCTCAAATTTAAGCCTCACCTGAGCAAATCAGTGACTTAGTAAGATCTTGTCTCAAAAATAAAAAATTACGAAGGACTGGGGTTAGAGCTCAATCCACAGACCTTGGGTTCAGTCCCCAATATTTCATGAAAAGAAAAAGGAAATGAAAGAAGAAGGAAAAAGCAAAGACAAAGTCCTGTCATTGGCAACAACAAATGGAAAAGATAAAGGAAAGAAGAATGCAGAAGCTTATAAAGTTACAATTATAGAAATAAACTCTGGTGTCCTGGTGCACAGCAGGTTAACTACAGGCGTGGGTAATATGAATACACTTTGGTAAATCTAGAAAGGATTTGAGTGTTTTAACCACAAAAAGTACCAAACAATAAATATTTGAGGAGATACCCCGATTTGCGCATCACACAATACATACATGTATTAAAACATCACATTATGACTTATAAATATGTGTAGTATTTATGTATCCATTAAAAATAATAAAACAGTTTATCATGGAGCTGAAAAATTCCCATTTTCTAGTGACATCATAGCCATTATTATCATAACAATGCATTACTCACGCGTTTGTTGTAATACTGTTGTAAGCAAAGCTGTTCTATTGTACTGTCATCTACAAGTGTATATAGTACACACAGTGATGTGCAGTACCTAATACCTGAGAAAGACAATGAACTACTACGTCACTGGCTTATATATTGACTATATTTTTATCATAGAGTGTACCTCTACTTAAAAGTAAGTTTACTATAAAACAATGTGCTGAGTTGTGCCAACAACAGCCTCACACAACCCACTTGGTTGCAACAAGAAGTCACCTTACAAGACAGAACTGTACCTTCTATGTTTATGTAAATCCGCAGTGTTCACACAGTGACAAAATCAAATAAAAACAGAGCTGCAAGCCAGGCGTGGTGGCATATGCCTGTCCCCAGTACTCAGGAGGCTGAGGCAGGAGGATTGTAGCAAATTCAAGACCAGCCTGGACTACAAAGTGAGCTCAAGGCCAGCCTGAACTGCATAGTGAGACCCTGTCTTGAAAAAGACTAAATAAATAAATAAACAAATAAATATAAAAACACTGCTCCCAGAACATATATCCATGGTTAACCTATAAACAAACACACATATATGTTGCAATTTATCCCAGGCCACACCAACCTCAAATTGAAAATACGTTCCAAGCAGCATAGCTGTAAAGGAATGCTATTTCTGTGAATATTTCCCAATGTGGTGTGTGGAGACTTCAAGCCGCTCTCCCTTGTGTTCTTTGGACACTTCCACTAGATATGATGTGTGTCCTTGACACCTAGTTCTAGCTCCCCAACTTGTATAAATATCAGTTATTTACTATCTCTACCTATTGCCAAAATCACCAAAAGTGCCACTGTATGCTGAACATCTTAGCATACCACCACGAAGTCTGCCGCAAAAACATTCTCTTCAGCTTCTCCAATTTCCATGACTATGGTTTTCAACCCTGATTGGCCTGCTGGGCCCACCCGAGGTGAAACATGATTTAACAATTACTCCACTTAGGGGAAGCTAGCTCTGCTGCACAAACTGAATTCTTAATACTTTATAGGTGCTTACTGAAATGGCTCTATTTGTTATTTCTCTTTCACCTTGTCTTTCTTCCTGCCTCCTTCCCTTCTGTCCTTCAAGTTTTTCCCTTTGACTTATTCTAAAGTATTTCTCTCCAGGAATTTTGAAAATAACCAAATTTAACTTCAATGATTATTGCAGTTTGTGTCTAGATGTCCCCCAAAAGCCTCATGTAGTCTTAGATGGGGCTTTTTCAGAGGTGGCTGAAGTTAGAGTGTGTGATGCTGGGATTAAGGGGGTGTGATTACTTAATCAGTCCACTGATTTCTTTGACATCACCCTAATCCCAGAAGCCTAGATGGAATATAAAAGGGCAGAAAGAAGCTGCTAAGGTAGCTTTCTTGCTTTGCCACTTTCTGTTGGCCATAAACTGTTTCTCCTCTGTTTCTCCAGTTTGCCTTGGAGTCAGTCAACTATAGACTGAAACCTCTACAAACTGTGAGCTAAATAAATTTTTTTCCTCTTAAAGTGTATTGGGTATTTTGTATCAGCAATGAGAAAAGTAAGATAATGATCTTATGAAGAAATGAGCCATTTATTGTACGAAGCAGGGCTAGTTCAAGAGCAGGTATTCAAGCTTTACAGAGGACCAAAACCAGCAGCTACTGCAGCATCAAGAACCAAGGAAGTTAACTACAAACCTCCCTCTTGAAAGTGTACTACATACTCCTTTCTCTGAAACCAGGTTTTCTTGCTTCTGTATGTACAGGCCAGAGAATAGTAGCCTTAATTGACTCTAACTTTCTAAGTGAACATTAATCAGAGTTTTTGGGTGCTACCTAAAATTCCTAGGAGGGAGAATTGGCCGGATCCTATTGGAATCAGGTCTCTGCCCATTATCTGTTCAGCTGTGCTCCATTGGTCTTTTAGCAGATATGGACTAAATTTCTAAGAAGTTGTGGGAACAATAGTCCTTTGAATGAAGGACACTCTAGGAGAAGATAGAAAGCAGAAAGGTATCAAAAGAACCCATCCTCCAACCCCCAGGACTTGCTCAGCCATGCCTGCATCCCAGCACAAAAATGGCTTCATTCTCCATCTAAGTGCTCTCTGGCAAAGAATTCTAAGGAGGTGAACTTCTGGTCCTAGGTAGGACTAAAAGTAAGAATGAATAATCAGCTGTAAAAAACTGTAGGCATGATGCCTGTTTGGCCTGATAGGTTGACAAGATACTTTTAAAATTCACCAGTAACCAAACTTTACAGGTAATACAAGTTGATTGACCAGTCAATTAACAGTTGAATTTTCACATTCTCTCCCAACTTGTCTATAAACTTCAAGACCTACAAAATAAACCAACTCTCAGAATGTAATGGTTTAAAAAACTTCCTAACATAAACTACAGATTCATTTATTTTGCCAGAGG
The DNA here is from genome assembly GCA_004027295.1 of Dolichotis patagonum. Taxonomy (NCBI): domain Eukaryota; kingdom Metazoa; phylum Chordata; class Mammalia; order Rodentia; family Caviidae; genus Dolichotis; species Dolichotis patagonum. The sequence goes on along the minus strand of PVJX010025622.1, from coordinate 8,449 downwards.
GAGAAATGCATGGGTTAGCAATTGTAAATTAGGGTTTATCAATTGCAAATGTTTTCTCTTTTAACCAAATGTTGTGAATATTTTTAGAATGATTTCCCAGGTCATCAAAATAATTACTTCCAGTATTTCTTAGAGAATAAGCAAGGCACGAAACACTAGCTGGGATCATGCAGGCACATGACCAATTGCCTTGACTACAAAGCAGATGCTCAGTAGTGTATTTGGGGCAGTGGATGCTGGGTTTGCCAAGTGGCCACCATTGAGATTTGAGGCCCATTTTGCAACTTCATTTTTGTTTGGGGTATCACCATTTTAACTATGTTTGCTGCTGAAGGTAGAAGTTTTGGGCTTGATTTTGAAAGTTTTTTTTTTAATATGAACTCAATATTTCAAAGCATTTTCTACTTCTCTTTCTTTCTTTTTTTATCTACCTATCTTGTTTCTTTTACAGCATAAGCACTTACTGATTATACACTGAGAGCAGGCAGTGCCTTTACCCCATGAACAGTACTCTGATCTATAGGTATCTGGGCTGCTTGTTCACACAACATTGGTTTTCATCATTTGGAGCACTGGGAATGGTGTAAGCATCATCTTTGTTGCTATGCAAATTACCATAGCAAAACAGGACTTCCTCACAGCATTTACTTTCTTTTCTCCCCCAGTGGAAAAAATAGCTATCTCATGTCCAAATGAACAGATGAGGAGCTATCATGATAAACAACAGAGAGTACAGGTCTTCAAAACGAACAAACATCAGGTTTTTGTTGTTTGTTGTTTCCGGTGACTTCTATTAGCCCCGGATCTTTTGGCCTTGTTAATGTGGAAATAACACGGACCTCATGGAGTCATTAGAAAAAATGAAACAATAAGTAAGTACATGTGTTAGTCAGCCTTATGCTACTATAACAAACATTTAATTTACAAAGATTCATTTTGGGTTACAGCTTGGGTGCTTCCTGTCCATAATCAATTGGCCATGTTGCTTTTGATTTTAGGGTGAGGCAGCACACTCTGGTCAACAGAGACAGTGGGTGAAAATGAAAGAAAAGAGAACCGAGGTCCCATTATCCCATTCAACCTCCCTAGGCCTCATGTATTAAAGTTTCCGCCACTTCCCAATAGTGCCAAGCTGGGGACCAAGCCTCTAATGTAAAAGTCTTTCAGGGACACTTAACATCCCTACTATAGTTACCTAATGAATGTCATTTCTCTTTCCTCTTCTATTTGCTTTTAAGGTTGTAGAGATGATAGTCCTGATATGAGGTGGTAGATGAGGAGGACTTGGACACCTCACAACAGAAAGCAGGGAGAAAAACAAGCATTTGTTAACAGTTTGTGGAAAGAATTCCAGAACAAAGGGCTGGGGGAGGGGTTCTTATATTTTTCTTCATCCATTTCACCATTATAATCAGATATTTGTCTTATCAGTTGTGCAGTTCATGACTCTGATTTGAATTTTAAAAATCAGACTAAGGCATTCCTAATTAAAAAGAGAAATAGCTTAGTAGCTTGTGATAGAAAACAACACAAAGCATTTGCCTACCATCACACCACTGCCCAGTCAAAATCCAAGGGAAAACCTCACTGGTTGAATTTTATTATTCTTCCATTACAAATATTGTATGGATTTCTTTGTGTTGCCAGGATTTAATTTATATCACCTAAGTGGTTGACAAAGAGGTAGATACTAAAGGAGAGAGAAGGTAAGGGAGAGACTACAGGGTAACCATTTCAGTTAAAGGACATCTATTTCTCTTCTAATCTGAGGATTTTTGTCTAATATATTTGTAAATGTCTTCTTGTTTACTCTGTTGGTGTTTTTTAAATAAATTAATCCTCTGTATAATATTCTCTATTTCTTATTTTGCAATTTGTTCTGGAAGAATTTTTTTATTTCTTGTCTTCAAATCTAGGTTTTTTGTTTTGCTTTGCTTTTGCAATTACTGTACATATTTTTTTAAATTTCTGAGACCTGTTTTTCTCTGGTTGCTTCATTTTTATAGCCTAAATTCTCAGTTTATGGGTGCAATATTTTGTCAAATCCCTCTTAGGGAAACAAAGTGTTTAGCTATTATTAATTCCTTTATTATCTTTGTTTCTTGCTAGTTTTTCCTATTTGTTTAATTTGGTCTTATCATTCATATTAAATGTTTGGATGAAGTATCCAGGAGTCCTTATTGTCAGTTTATGCAGAGAGGCACCAACTGTATGCTTTGTGGATAGAGTAGTGGAGTTTGCAGACTGGCACAATTGCAGAAAAATTCCCAAGTCAAACCGAAAGGAAGACTCTTCACCCTGAGGAGATAAGAAGGCAGCATTTAATCTTTACACTGGAAGACTGTTGAATCTTCTCACCAGCAGACTGTTGTAGGACAGTTCCCAAAGGCAATAGCTCTGAGTTACAGACAGCTTAGTTTATATAGCATTTAGGGTGGGAAGTACAAAGTGAGTGACAAAATGTTACATAATTGGTTACATGCATTGAGTCATATATTGACAGGCAGGTTAATCTTGAACAGATTTGTTGAAACAAAGGAATTATTTATCATCATGTAGAAACATTCCCTGAACAAGGGGTGAACATAGTATAGAAACATTCTAGGAAGAAGGGGCGGGGGCTTTTATAGGGTGAGCATAGTTAAAGGTGTCCTTGATTAGACTAGGGTGCCTTAAGGTATAGACAATGACTCTGACTCAGTCCCTATCAGAAGTATGCAGCTAGGCTTTAGACACTGTCAAGATCAAGTGAATTTAGCAGATATTTGATCAGAGACCTTTAATTGCTCTCTAATTTATATAACAAAATACCTATAAATTTGCTATTTTATAAATATGTTCTTACATTATCATTGTGCCCCAACAATTCATGCCTTTGTTTTGTTATATGTATCAAGCTCATGATTCTACCAAAAGCAAAAATGAAGTTACAAACCAAAAGAGGAGGGTAGGAGAGTTTTATTTTAAATAATAAGAAAAATAGCTCCTTGGTTTCCAGGTGGGGTCCTGACTCTCCAGCCCCTTGTTGTGGAATTCTTGCCACAAACAGTTAACAAATGCATTTCCCTCCCTGCTTTTTGTTGTGAGGTGTCCAAGTCCTCGTCTATCATCTCATATCAAGACTTGTTTAATCATCTCTACAACCTTAAAAGCAAATAGAAGAGGAAAGAGAAATGACATTTATTAGGCAACTATAGTAGGGATGTTAAGTATCCCTGAAAGGCTCTTACATTAGAGGCTTGGTCCCCAGATTGGTACTATTGGGAAGTGGTGAAAACTTTAATAGGTGAGGCCTAAAGAGGTTTCATGGCTCCTTGACTGATAAACACTTGTAGAGAAGCAGGACACAGGAACTGCTGTTTTCCAGTAGCTACCTTCCACAGGTGACTGTGGATTTAAAATGACCAGTTCAAACTGAAACTGTCTAAGCAAGTTCTTCAATAGGCAGAGTTTAAAGGAAACTGGAATTTTTAGAGAAAAACTGGTTATTTTGTACGTTAGATTCCTCAAAACTCAGGAGTTTAGGAGCGAAGAGCTATACCTCCTTTAAATGGAGAGTGGACTGCATTTCATGCTGCCTGAGGAAATTCATTGAGTTTAAATTCCACAAAATTCAGGAGCTTAGTAGGGAGTGGCTTCAACTGCCCTTAGTTAGGATGAGCCTGCATCCCATATTGCCTGAAAAAGTTCCTTCTTGGTCCAAAGTGCTAGCTCACATCATCCTTATTTTAATTCTTATTCATATGACTGGTCACTGAAACAGACCTTTCCCCTAACTAGCTGCTTTACTCAAAAGCTAACTAAATAAACTATTTTCTATAGTGTGAACATCAGAGGATCCGACACTAATATTGGTGTAAGAGCTCCCAGAAGCCCAAATGAATTTTTATATAGAATTTAAGCAAGTATACTATCTTTTGGAATTCTTTACTAGGTGGTGTATAGTCTGTTCAGTTTCTTCAAAAGGAGGACTTCTCAGGGTTTTGGTTGGTTTTGTTTCAGGGTAAATTCTTCACTGGTTGCTGACTCTGCCTGTAGATAAGATTCAGCATATTTTTATTCAAATTGTTACTGGTCTTGGGGTGCAGGGGTCTCCTTCTAGAAGAGGTTTTAGGTTTTTTCTGTCCTGAAGATAGAATTTGTCAAGACAAGTGCAAAGGATTATTAAGTTTTATATTGGTCAAGACAAGTGCAAAGGGTAATTAAGTTTTATATTTATTAAAGATAAGAAAAAATTAGAAAAATGCTCTTCAGAGTGAGTTTGGGCCAACTAAAGTTAAGAAAAGAGATACATCCTGCAAACCACTGGGTGGGCCACTGTAAGAATTAATAGTGGGCCATTTGCTAATAGCTATCTTTTTGGATCTCCCATTCCTCAGGTTGATATCAGGTCTAGGTCAATCTATTAAAAATCTCCTTGAGTTCTATAAGAATAACTGAAGATACCATTCACTGGTTCCATGTGCAGGTCTTTGGGAATGTTCTTTTTTATGTATGTGGGAGTTGTGTAATTAACAGGTCACAGGCACTGCCCCAGCCAGTTTGCTACACCCTAATCTCCTGCCTCAAGACCTATTAGCCATTGTTTTCAGTCCTGATCTTCCTTTCTCCTCACCTTACAGAGTTGCTACTACTATATCTGCAATCTCCAAGAGATTCTTTTAAAATGAAAATTTGTTTCCTAAGTTGCTTACTTCTGTGAACCTCTTGGCTTGAAGCTTTCTCTACTTCCTTTAGTCAAGATCATTTTTCCATTTGTTTTTCATGTTTCAGAAATTTGTTGAAATATATTGACTGCTGATGATCCCTAATTCCTTCTACCACATGGGCTTATATGAATAGGCTATCCATTACCCCAGTTTATGTAAGGTACTACTGGGAGAGAAGCAAGACAAACATGCCACTAGATTAAGCTATTATTAAACGGAAGTTAAAGTATTAGAGACAGCTAAGTTAGGTAGAAATATTATAGGCAGTCAGACAGTACTAGGCCCTCAAAGGAATCAGTACAGAAGATGAAAACACATACAAACTGTGGCTGGAGGCACATTTGAAGGAGGTTAAAATCACAATGGTCAGATTTACATACTTCCCTAAGGGATAAATAGAAGTTTGAGACTATGATGCCACCCTTTTGAGATTTCCCCTATCTCATTAGGGGTGGGCCATCCTCTCCACTGGCTAAAACTAAAACTATAGATTATTGATCTAGGTTAAAGATATCATCCATATGACCTTGCTAGTATTAGATCAATATTGGCTAAGGGGCTATGCTTGCAATCTCACTGTGTAGCAGGTAACTGAGTTAGTCAGAAATATTATAGGTAGTCAGACAGGGCTAGGCCCTCGAAGAAGCTGGCACAGAGGACCAGATGTCTGATGACCTTCGAGGAGACCCACACCTCTTGCTGCGGGTCAGATCTCAAGACAAAAGACCATACAAATGCACCCATTTCCTGAGGATGGACACCTTAAATAGTTCCCATCCCCCTAGCAAAGAGTCACAGCTCCAAAAATGCCCACGCTTGCTACGTGACTTGCTTTCCCATTTGTCCCTAATGTAATCAGTTTTACCTAAACTATTGATCTTATTGGCTAACTATAGCTATGTACCACCTTATGCCTTGTGAGTTCCCAGTCTTCCCCCACCTTAAACCCATGGTTTTACTCTATAAAAGTCCCTGGAAAAGACAGAGTCCTGGGCAACCCGCTTGGGACCTCCTTCTGTCTCTCTCCAGACAGGAGCTTTCTCTCAATAAATATATTCTACTCTCCACCTCTGTTGTTCCTAAAATTCATTCTTCGATTTTAGAGAACACGAACTTGGACATAGTAGGTCGGGAGTTTCATTCTCCTATATCAATTGGTTGATCCTAGTTTTGAGCCTCTTGTACTCAACTTGAGCTTTTGCTCTATAAAACTTCCTTTGAGAAGCTGGCTCATTGGCAACCCATTCAGGACTCCTCCTGTCTCTCAGAATTTTTCCTATTCCCCATTCCTTATCCCCAATAAATTTTGCTGCTTCCTAACCTCTGTTGTTCCTTAGACATCATTCTTTGTCTTCAGGGAACACAAACTCAGTGCATCAGACGTCTAGCAGGTTGAAAGTTACATTTATTTCCCCTACATCTTTTGGATGTCCTGTATCAGCAGCAACTCTCAGGAAAGCCCTCAGACTTTCTTATATCTTACACCATCATTTTTTAGGGTAAAGAATGCACCTGAAAAGTGCTTCTCTTTCTTTTATGATGCTCTAAGTCTACATCTTTCTTCTATAAACTGCTAGTTATGTGTACCAAGTGTGTCCTCTGATATCCCAGTCCCCTCTCTCCAGCATAGGACACTGAAACAACTATCACCATGCAAACTGTGTTCATTGCCTCACAGTGTCAAAGAATGAAATCATGGACAAAAAGGAGGAAGGTAGGAGACTGTTTATTAGAAGTATAAGGAGAAAAATAACTCTTCCTTGGGTGTTGGTCACCATGGGCCCTCAGACCAGAACTTCTTATGGACAAGCAGAGCACAGGAACTGCTCAGTTGTTTAGTGGCTGCCTATCATAGGTGGTTCTGTGGGTTTAAAATGACCAATTGGAACCCAGGCTCTTTAAAACAGTTATTCAGTATATAAAGTTTAAAGAAAATAGAGATTTTAAAGAAAAGCCAGAAATTTCTGAATTTTAAATTCCTAAAAACACAGTAAGTTGGTAAGAAGGAGCTGAAGCTCCCTTAGTACCGGTGCCCTGGTTATAGGCAGCTGAGCCAGTTAGCAATATTATAGGCAGTCAGACAGGGCTAGGCCCTCAAAGAAACTGGCACAGAGGACCAGATGTCTGATGACCTTGGAGGAGACACACACCTCTTGCTGCAGGCCAGATCTCAAAACAGAGGAAATGGGCCAGATCTCAAGACAAAGAATCAAACTTACATCCTAGGGGTTGATATTCTAATTAGTTTCCTCTCCCGTGGAGCCACTATCCCATGCCTCTAGGGTAAAGATCTCAACACCAAGAATGCCCACTTCCTACCTGACTTGCTTTCCCATTTGTCCCTAATGTAATCAATTTTACCTGAACTATTGATCTTATTGGCTAACTATAGTTATATCCCACCTCATGCCCATCTGTCTTGTGAGTTCCCAGTCTTCCCCTACCTTGAACCCAAGGTTTTGCTCTATAAAAGTCCTTGGAAAAGACAGAGTCCTGGGCAACTGCTTGGGACCCCTTCCTGTCTCTCTCCAGACAGAGAAGCTTTCTCTCAATAAAAATATTCTACTCTTCACCTCTGTTGTTCCTAAAATTCATTCTTCCATTTTAGAGAACACAAACTCATGGACATAGTAGGTCAGGAATTTCATTCTCCTATATCACCCTCAGGACCTCCCTGCTCAAAGACCTAGTCCTCCTTTCATTGTCCATTCTTATTCTAATTCTTATCAATGGGCTGATTGCTCAGGCCCTTTTCCTAGCTGGCTGCCTATTCATAAACTAACTAACTAAACTGTCTTTTATAATACCACTTGTGGAACAATGTCTCTGATTCTACTTTTCCTTAACAACCTTTTCTTGTGAAAGCCTGAGAAGGAGGGAGGGGATGAACATACATGCACTGTTCAAATTCTGGGTTGTAAAGAAGGAGGGTGCGGAAGCTGTTAATTCTTAATTTAATGAGTGTTAACCCATCAGCAAGAAAGAATGGATTTTCCTGGAGCAATAAAGTAGAAAGGTCAAGACTTCTCTTTACAGAAAATCAAAGACAGATACTTGGGCATTAAAAGACAAAGGAAGAGAAGAGAGTCACCTGCTTGAGGAATTGCTTTCTGTAGAAGAATAAGTATGTTCTCTGTTCATAAAATGAAATGATGAACACAGCTTTTAATAGAATAATGCTGTCATGTACATTTCTTGAGTAGCATTGCATTCTGTTAACTCCAATCCTTGAAATGACTTTTGAATTTTACTCAAAGTCATAGAGATATATATCCACTTTGGTTGTCTTCCCTATCACAGCCATAAATACATGGAGTGAAGGCCTGTAAATCTGCCGTCTCATAGCAAAAACAACACCATGACAATTTAACTAATGATTTCCTCACACCACCTTTATTATACAAAGCAAGGTTTCCCTTTTTGACAGAGAATGACATTCTTCATGGATTATTTTTCAGAAGGGTTGAAATGTATATCATGGTGATATAGAACATCACACTGATATTTAAAAGGAGACAAAAAAATAGGCCTTGTCTCTCTTGATGCTTTTTATAGTTACTTTTTTCTTCCACTTTATGACTTTCATATTGTTTCTAAATATAGCTTTAAATGGATGTTTGAACAGAAATTTTTGTATCAAGTATTTGATGGACCTTCACTGTGTTACTCTAACCAAGGTCTGCATCTCTTATCCTTTCATTCTGGTCAAACTGTCCAAGTCACTGTGCCTTGGACAAGCC
>PVJX010025621.1:9763-20084 GCA_004027295.1 Dolichotis patagonum | reverse complement strand
GATCTTACTTATGACGACGCACTTGCAAGGCAGGCGCTTATGCCACTGAGCTAAATCCTCGGCCCCTGTACCAAGTATTTCATCCAACAACATCAGAATACACATTATTCTAAACTGCACATGGGTCATTCTCTAAAATAGATAATATACTAGTCCACAGAACATGCTTAAGTAAATGCAAGGAATTGAAATAATCCCATGCATATTATCTAACCATAATGCAATAAAACTGGAAAGTATTGACACAAAACCCAACAAAAATCCTATAAACACATGGAAACTAAAAAACACTCTCTTAAATAACCAACTGGTCACATAAGAAGTAAAGAAGAAGTTAAACAGTATCTTCAGTACAGGAGCGCTGGTGGCTCCGGTGGTGCTGCCTGCCTGGGGTGTGGGTCCCGCAGGGCCGTCTCTGGTGCGATTGGCCAGCGCAGGGTCCGGGGCCTCCAGTGAGGACCCCACTAGGAATCGGGAGCGCTTTCATCAACGACCGTGGAAAGCCCCTGCTGCTGGCCCTGGGTTTCCCGAAACCATAATCTTTCCAGTGCGGACTGTCCCGAGCAGTCTTGGCTCCAGCAAAATGGTGCTGGCTGGCTCAGGTCTAAGAAGCCGGTCACCTTGTCCTTAAGAGAGCTTTTGGGCAAATGTGTGGGCCATGTACTCGAAATTACTTTTGTGGGCACTTGAGTATCAGTGTCCTGAGTTAAAAACTCTCGAATTTGTCACCAGTTCATTAATTTCCGACCTGGCCTTGAATCCTGACAGGCAGAGTACTGACTTCTGTATTTCTTTTATGTCACAAAGGAAAACAACTTTTAAAAATCCGAACACATTGGTTAATTATGTTGACAACTGATAGCATTTCTGTCCCATCAGAAAAAACTTAGAGGAGACCTCAGTGTCTTCAGCCTCTAATTATATAGTAAAGTGAGGCTCAAAGAAGTGGAGATTTACCTGTTGAAGACTAGAACTCCTGTCTTTCCTCCTATTCCTGATCCGTCTTCCCCAACCTCTCATCTTCTCTTTGTCTGTTTCTCTGTAGGGCTATAATAGGCTTTCATCTGCACACAGAGAAAATAGCGAAATAACTAGTGTTTTCCCAAAAATCAAGCCCTTAAAAAGAAAAATAAACAATATCTACAATCAAATGAAAATGCAAATATAAATTACCAGAAACTGTAAAACACAAAGAAAGTAGTCCTCAGAGGGAAATGTATAGTGGTAAACTCCCATATCAGGCAAATGGAGTGAACACAAATAAACAACCTAATGCTACACCTCAAACTTCTAGAAAAAGAATAGCAAGCCAAGTCCAAAGCCAAAAGAAGGGAGGAAATTATAAGGATCAAAGCAGAAATCAGTGTAATTGAAACTATGAAAACAATACAAAGAAGTAATGAATCAAAGAGTTGGTTCTTTGAAAGAATAAATAAAATTAATAAAACCCTAGCCAACCTTATCAAAAAGAGGAAAGAAAAAGCTCAAATCTATGCAATATGAAATGAAAAGGGTGAAATCACCACAGACCCTGCAAAAATACAGAAGATCATCAATACCTAGTTCAAAAACCTTTACTCTCATAGGTTCACTAACACAGAAGGAATGACCAGATTCCTAGAAACATATGAAACACCAAAGCTGAATCAAGAAGATGTAAAACTGCTGAGTAACCTAATTTCAGTTAATGAAATTGAAAATATATTTAAAACCTTGCTAACCAAAAAAAGCCCAGGTCCTGATGGATTCATAGCTGAATTCTACAAGAAATTTAGGGGAGACTTAATGCCAACACTTCTCAAACACTTCAGTGAAATTGAAAGGAAAGCAAGTCTCCCTATCTCATTCTTGGAAGCATGTATTACCCTAATACCAAAAGCAGAGAATGACCCAACCAAAAAAAAGTGCAGGCCAATCTCCCTATTGAACATAGATGCAAAAATCCTCAATAAATACTGGCAAATAGAATGCAACAAGTCATCAAGAAGATTATACATGATCAAGTGGGATTCATCCCAGGAATGCAGGCGTGATTCAATATATGCAAATCAATAAATGTAATACAGCATATCAACAGAGCCAAGGACAAGAAGCACATGATCATCAATGGATGCAGAAAAAGCTTTTGACAAAATCCAACACTTGTTCATGATAAAAATCCTATAGAAAATCAGAATAATCTAGGTCAATCAGATAAAAGCCATATATGATAAACCAACAGCAAACATCTTACTAAATAGACAAAAAACTGAAAGTTTTCATCCTAAAATCAGGAACTAGAGAAGGATATCTATTATCAATATAGCTCTGGAAACATTAGCCACAGCAATTAGACAAGAGAGAGAAATAAAAGGAATAAGGATAGGAGAGAAAGAAGCTATTATTTGCAGAAGATATGATACTCTATGTAGAAGACCTCCCCAAACTCCATTGAAAGAGTTCTAGATGTAATAACCAAATTCAGTAATATAGCTGGTGTTATAGATTAAAAACTGGTGGTCAACTTAACACCAACTGGATTACATCACCATGGTGCTGAGTGTAGATGTTTTACCTGAGGAAAGTTACCAGCATAAATAGAGATGTGGAGAAGGAGAAGGTAGGTGTTAGTGCGTTGAGGCATTGTGGGTTCTCCTACGTGTTGCTGTTTGAACCATTAAGTTCTCCTGGATTAGCTCTGATCCTCACATCAAGCATTGCTTCCTGGCTCTGGAGGGGAAGATGTGTGCTGCTTGGTCTCTGGGATGAACTCGTCATACTGGCTTTCTGGCATGTACTCAACTGTGCTTGTCATCAGAGGAGCTCAAGGCCTCTATGTCACTAAGGATGGCTATGGTGCTTTTCAGGACAGCCCTGGTCTTTGTTGTGAGTGTGACTTTTCAGCTCCACCGTAGAACCCTCGACCTATCAACACAGCTCCTTCACCCTGCTGGCATAGACTTCCTAGTTTTCACCACTGACCTTTGGGCCTTCCCAGCATGGATCTGTAAAAGAGACTGGCGTGAGTCCTTCTTGTGGGCTCTAGACCTCCAGTTGGACTTGTGGGAGGCATTGTTATGAGCTCTGGGTCTTTATCTGGATTTATGTAGGACTTGCTGTGGGATTCAGGCCCTTGGCTAAATATTCTATGTCTTTAGTGTTGTGGGTAAATTTCCTGCATTTTCTTGTGTTAACTCTGGGTGACCATCATAAAAATAATATTATTTCAAGCAGGAGCCTAAAGAGAATTCTTTCTGTGGTCTCTTGGCCATTTCAGAACTTTGGAAATGTAATGGTCAATTCATCAGAAACAAATAGCAGGTGAGTATGGCGGACTTTGGGGGGCCTGCAGGAGAGAGACCCTGGCTCCTCGGGACCTGCACTGTGCAGTTGACTTGGGGTGCTGGGAGAACAAGAAGCTCATCCCCTCTCTGGGGGGCGACTGAGAGTGTGGCAGACTTTTGGTGGCCTGAAGGAGAGAGACCCTGGTGCATTGGGACCTGCACCAGGTGGTTGACTCGGGGTGCCAGGAAAACAAGGAGCTCCACCCCTCTCTGGGGGGCGGCTGAGAGTGTGGCAGAGTTTCTCGGCAGCCTGAAAGAGAGAGACCATGGTGCCTTGGGACCTGCACCATGCATTTGACTCGGGGTGCTGGGAGAACAAGGAACTCCTCCCCTCTGAGGGGGCTGTAATCCTGCCAGTGGGCAGGCTGAGAATCAGACATCTCATGTCATCCTGTCCCATGCCCCCCCTTAGCAAGTGGGAGCCAGTTAACTATACATCTTGTGAAAAAATTGGCTATGGTATTTATTATGAGCTCCCCATATGCAAAGATAGGGACAACCATTTGGAAGAAAACAAGAGACAATATGACAGATAGTGAAGATCCCTGGTTGTATAGCTTTGAAATTTATGCTTTCTTAAGTCCCGTTCTGTTCTGTTTGTTGTGTTTAATTTTACCCCCTTTAAAATAAAATTAAAATATAGATAGATGATAGATAGATAGATATAAAAGAGGGGAAAAGAAAGTGCTCTAAAGGATATAACTGAATGTATGTTTAAGTGTATATGACCACATTACTGTTTTTGTTGGACTGTTGAGCAGAACTGTTAAAAGTCTCACTGTTTGAATGTCTACTTTGTGTGCTTGTAACTTGAACAACTATTTCCAATGATCACAGTCTGTAACCTATCAAGTGGCAATTTCTTAGTGTTTTTGTTTTAGTTTTGTGGTTGTTATTGTGGTTCTTTCATTTTTTTGCCTTTGGAAATCTGTATTGTTTTTCTGTTTTGTTTGGTTGCTTTCTTTTTTGTTTTTTCTCTTCAAATAAAATTAAAAAAATAAAAATAATATTATAAACTCCATGTCCTGATTCTAATTGTTCTCCTCACAACCCCTGACTACAACAGCTGGATATAAGGTCAATGCTCAAAAATAAATAGCATTCTTGTACACAAACAAAAACTCACTGAGAGAGAAATAAGGGAAATCACACCCTTCACAATAGCATCCAAAACAAATGAAATTCTTAGGAATCAATCTAACAAAGGAAGTAAAAGATCTATACATTGAAAATTACATTACTCTGAAAAAGGAAATTGAAGAGGATTTCAGAAAATGGAAACACATTCCCTATTCATGAATAGGAAGAACATTGTAAAAGTGGCTATTCTCCCAGCACTGATTTAATGCAATCCCAATCAAAATACCATTAGAATACCTCACAGGTATAAACAAATCATTCCTGAAATTTATCTGAGAACAAAAGAGACCTAGAATAGCAAAGGCAATTCTAGACAATAAAGTAAGACAGGAGGCATTACAAACCCTGAGTTGAAATTATATTACAAAGCTACTATGATAAAATCAGCATGGAACTGGAATAAAAACAGACCTAAAGATCAATGGAACAGATTAGAAGATATGGCCACAGATACAAACACACTCGACCATCTTATCTTTGACAAAGGGATGGCAAACACATTCACTGGAAGAAAGATAGCCTCTTTAATAAGTGGTGGTGGAAAAACTCGCTTTCCATATGGTGAAAACTAAAACTAGATCCATGTCTACCACAATACAGTAAACTAAAGTCAAAATGGATCACAGATCTAAATATTAAAACAGAAACTGAATCTGCTAAGTAGGTACAAATACTGAATCTGCTAAGTAGGTAGAATTCCTGATGACATAGGGGTAGGCAGGCAGTTCAGGAACAAAAATCAAACTACATGGGAAATACTTCCCAGAATCAACAACTGGAATTTTGTCTTATTAAAAAGTTTTTGGCAAGTCAAAAGAAACCTCCAACAGAATAAAAAGAAAATCCACGAATTGGGAAAAAATCTTAGTCAATTGTCCCTCAGACAAAGGATTTCTATCTAGAACATATAAAAAATCAGGCACGCAAAACTCAAGGACCCAGTCTAAAACTGGGCATCTGAGATGAATACATACTTCTCAGATGAAGAACTACAGATGGCAAAAAAATATGAAAATATGTTCAACATCAATGGTCATTTGATGAAATGCAAATTAAAACAACACTGAGATTCCATCTCATTCCAGAAAGAATGGCCAAGATCAAGAAATTAACCAATAACAAATGCTGGAAGGGCCGTGGGGAAAGAAGGAACTCTTCTCAACTGCTGGTGGGAGTGTGGAATGGTGCAACGACTATGGAAATCAGTGTGGAGATGCCTCAAAAACCTAGGATTAGAGATTCCATTTGACCCAGCTATCCCACTTCTGGGTATTTTCCCAGAAGAATTGAAAGCATCATGCCACAGTGATGTATGTGCATCCATGTTTATAGCAGCACAATTTGTAATAGCCAGATCTCGGAAACAACCTAAGTGCCCATCCACTGAGGAATGGATAAAAAAGTTGTGGCATTTTTTATACAATGGAATACTACTCAGCTATAAAGAAAGATTGCATTGTCTTTTATAAGTAAATGGACATGACTTGAGACCATAGTCATAAGTGAAATAAATCAAACTCACATATGTAAATAGCATATTGTCTCCCTAGTATAAGAAACAGAAAGTATATATGATCTAAAATCTACAAAAATAATGCGTAAGGGTAAGAAACTGCTCAAAGAGGCAAAGTAACTGGGATAGGTAGGAAAAGGAGGAAAGAAAGGGAAAAGGAAAAAGTCATAAATTTGTGCATATATATATATATATACACATAAGATAGCTAAAATGACTATACTACTAATTGTATTATTTCTTAGAAAAGAATAGTTAATACTAATATGATTACATCAACTTTATAAGTCTATATCTGGTAATCTAAGGAACCCTTTTGAAGGTAACACAATATGGAATATTACAACCATTGTCAAATTCCTATCATCTTGTTTTGTAAACCTATTGCTATTGTTTTGGGTTTGTTGTTGTTTGTTTGTCTCTTGCTTTTTGTTTTTTTTTTCTGTGTCTCTCTCTCAAATAAAAAAAAGCCCACAGACTCAGTTACACAAGCATTCTACCACTGATGTACATCCTCAGCCTTTACAAAGATATATATACACATACATATATACATTGTATTAGTAAGGGTTTTACTAGAGAGAATAGATACAACACGAGATATACAGATGTAAAAGAAACAACAAGATTGGCTTCAGCCACAGAGTCAGATGAGGAAGCATGCAGAGGGTGTCTACACACTGGAGGCCAAAGGTTTCAATCCAAGGTCTGGAGTTCACCCTAGTGTCTTGTGCAACAGAAGGTAGAAGGCTCTCCAAGGAAAGGCTGAATAGTCTATGCTGGAAAGCTGAAGAGTCTACACTGAAAGCCAGGAGATGAAGTCCAAACCAAAGCTGAAGACAGGTGTTTCTCCCAAGAATGGAATATATCAGTCCTTCCTCCTTCCCTTTTATACTTCCAGGTGATGAGCCACCCTAGGGTGGGTCTTCTTACACCCTTGGTGTAGTTGCTAAACCCATTTAGTTAAACTTCTAAATGTCTCAAATTGACACAATCAACCACTATATATATAGTATATATATATTATATATATATATATATAATATATATATATATACATACTTTATTTTAATACCTGCTTTTGCTAAATTGCCAGGGCTGGGCTCAAACTTGTGGCCCTCCTGGTATCTAGGGTGACAGGTGTTTGCCACTGTGCCCAGTTTAATGTTTTACCTTTTAACCAGTGATCCTTAAGCATTACTGTGCATTAAAATTCCCTGGAGGCTTGTTAAAACAGATTGCTGGGTAATATCTCTAGATTTTCATTGTGTCAGCTTGAGATTTTGCATTTCTCACAAGTTCCCAGCTGATGGTGATGTTACTGGACTGGGGATCACATTTGGAAGATCTCCGTAACCTACTGCCTCCCAAAAAGACCAAAGAGTCTACCACCATAATGAAGCAAGAAAAGGCTTATGTTCTTGGAGCTCTGTCCAGAGATCTGGGGACACTTCTAATCTGCTTCTGTCTATTCAGGAAAACCAAACAATTGGCTACAGACTCTACTCTGGGGAAAGTACAGCGTATAGAATGTGTTCACAGAACACACAATTTCTTTTTTTTTAATTTTGTTTTATTTTATTTTAAAGACAGTCAAATACAACAAATCAAGACAGAATAAAGCCAATCAAGACAATGCAGCCAAACTGGTGCAGAATTTGAGAGTAGGATACCAGGAAAACAGTAATAGCTTCCATACTATATCTTATTATCTAATGTTTTAGGCAGCTGAGCCAGTTAGAAATATTATAGGCAGTCAGATAGGGCTAGGCCCTCCAAGAAGCTGGCACAGAGGACCAGATGTCTGATGACCTTAGAGGAGACCCACACCTCGTGCTGCGGGCCAGATCTCAAGACAAATGCAAGCACACCCTTAAGTATATTCCTTAGGGATTAAATCTGGATCACCTTGAGAAGCCAAGAGTCACCATCCCAACCCCCTATCCCAACCCCCTAGTGGCTCCTATAGAAGGAGCCACTGATCTCTAAGAATGCCCACTTTCTGCATGGCTCGCTTCCCTATTTGTCCCCAGTGTAATCAATTTTACCTAAACTATTGATCTTATTGGCTAACTATAGTTATGGCCCACTTTATGTCCATCTGCTTTGTGAGTTCCCAGTCTTCCCCTGCCTGGAACCCATGGTTTTACTTTATAAAAGTCCCTGGAAAAGACAGTCCTGGGCAACCCACTTGGAACCCTCCTCTGTCTCTCTTCAGACAGAAGCTTTCTTTCTCTCAATAAATATATTCTATTCTTCACCTCCATTGTTCCTAAAATTCATTCTTCGATTTTAGAGAACATGAGCTAGTACCGGACATAGTAGGTTGGGAGTTTCATTCTGCAATATCACTACCAATAACTGACTCATATACAATATGATCTCATTCTTTTTCAGAAATAACTAAAAGAGTTAAAATGCAAGAGCAGTATTTTCCAAGTATAGCCAACTGTCACTTGGAGTTTTCATATAAGGATACATTCAACCTGATACTGGGGAGGGTGTCAATTAGCACTATCTTGCAAGGCTGAGAAAAGAGTCATTGCTCTTGCAAGCTCCCCTCAGAGTTGTTGTTCACACTTAACCTTATAAAAAACATAGATGGCTTGCTAGAGGCAGACAGTGTCACGAGTTGAACATAACACTCACTCTACCATCCCCTTGTCTTTTCATTTCAATGTTCCTGCCTTGTACCTTGAATTCCACTGAGCTTAAGTCACTGTGCTTTTAGGCAACAAAGCATAGTGTGGAGGTATATTAAAATTACTTGGGAAGCTGTTTAAAAACCCCAATGCTGAGGACCCCAACCCAGAAAATTTGTCAGAATCTCTTTGGATGGCCCTGGCATACACATTAAAAACAAAATTCTGTGTGATGCTAATACGAACCACGGTTAGAAAAAGTTACCAAAAAAAATAGGCTCTGCTATGGGGCAGATTCCATTTTCAGGTGGGCTGTGTTAGGTTTTCAGCACAATAAGAAAGAAGATATTAAATAAAAGTAGCCTTTTGTTCCAAGGACGTGGAGAGAAGTCCATGACTATAGACAGCAGGGCATTCTCTGACCAGAAGGTGGGGTATGGGATATACATATAACCTCTGACCAAGTGGTGCTTAGGGCAGGCATTGATGACGCACAAGGAGCTGATTGGGACCTTTTTGCCGTGCCACTGGGAAAGGAAAAAGGAAGTTGTCACAGGGGAAGGAGGAAATGACTTCCTTTTTGGTTCCACCTCCCACTGCAGTTTATTTTAGGGCAAAAACCTTTCAGGCTGCTTGTAAGAAGATAACCTTGTGCAAATGGTCTAACCTGAGTCTCAATTTCTCCATTTGTAAAAACTGGCACAAAAGTAGAACCTAATAGAATTATTTCATGGATCACAGGATGTTAGGAGGCTGGATGGTGTTTGTTTGTTTTAATTTGGTTTGGTTGGATTGGGTTGGGTTGGGTTGCTTTTTGTTTTGTGTGTGCTAGGAATGAAATCCAGGGACTTAAACATGCTCAAGAGTTCTCTTGCAATAAACTACACACCCAACCCTGGCACAGAGTGATTGCTTCCTCAATGGTAATTAGTGATAAAATTAAGCCATGCCCCTTCTATTAATCAACTTTTCTGTTACTGGACACAATCCATGACACCTACAACTTAAAGAAGTTTTATGTTTAATGTAGCTCATGTTTTTAGCCTATGACCTATGGGCTCCAAGGCAGATACATCATAGGAGAAGAATGTGGAGAAAAAATGTCTCAGTTCACAGTGTACAGGAAGCACAGTAAGGCAGCAGTACTAGAGAGTAACTCACAAAGGACTAGATATAGTACCACAGGCCACATCTCCTGGACTAAAAACAAATTTGAAGATCAATAGAATAGATTAGAAGATACAACTGCAACTACAAAAACCTCAGCCACCTTATCTTTGATAAAGAGGCCAAAAACATTCACCGGAAGAATGATAGTCTCTTTAATAAGTGGTGCTGGAAAAACTGGCTCTCTGTATGCCCAAAACTTAAACTGGACACATGGTTTCACCATGCACTAAGCTAAAGTCAAAATAGATCAAAAATATCAATATTAAAGCAGAAACACTAAATCTGCTAGAAGATAAAGTAGGTAGAAATCTTGAAGACATAGGGGTAGGCAGAGAATTCATGAACAAAAACCAAACTGCACAGGAAATACTTCCCAGAATCAATAACTGGGATCTCATTTATTAAAATGTTTTTGCATGTCAAAAGAAATCTCCAACAGAAGAAAAAGAAAACCCATAGAGCTGAGGATTTAGCTCAGTGCCATAAGTGCCTGCCTGGCAAGTATGAGGTTGTGAGTTCAATCCCCGGTACCA
>PVJX010025620.1:0-26751 GCA_004027295.1 Dolichotis patagonum | reverse complement strand
GATTTAGGAAAATAATTATTAAAGTATTCTGCCTTGCTAAAGAAACATTCGGATTCTTTCGTAAGTCAGTGGTATTACAGAGTATGTTTTGTTTGTGTGTTTGTTTTGGTTCTTTGGTGACAGGCTAACTAGTCCAGGCTGGCACTGACCTCGATATGTAATCCAGGCCGTCCTCAAACTCACAACTTCCTGCCTCGTCGTGGTTGCTGGGATTACCCGGTTATGCCCCCCACATCTGGCCTGTACATGATTTTGAATCATCGGATGTTTACTGCCCTCTTCATGACACCAAGTGATTTACGCAGATTTTCATTTATCCTCCCCTTAGCCTCAGGTAGGTAATCTCTTCATGCCAGTCTGACAAGGTACACGGCCACTGCCCAAGCTCCACGGCCACTACAGTCTGACACTGAACACAGGGCTCTCTGTTTCCATTGCCTGGATGGGCCATCGAACATGTCCTGGAGAAATAGCCAGGAAAACAGGTTTGAGTCCATTGGCTCAGTTCCAGTCCTTGTCAAAATAAAACAACTGTATGTTTGTATCATTCTGTCCTGCCAATGGTGTTGCAATGTCTTCCCCATGCCCTAAAGATGACCAATCAGCAATCTTCTCTTTGCTGTTAAGCATTTATTTTCCCATCTTACTTTTGGCAATAGTTGGTTTTTACAAAACTAGTTACTTGCTCTTCAACTTGGCTATCAAGTACTTGACTACTCCCCCAGATACAGCCTATTTATCCGTTTCTAGACTCTGTTGTTCAGTCTCCTAAAGTTTCCATTTCGTTTATACACATGTTAATAACAGCTTCATTCATTACAACCCCCAAACTGGAAACAAATGCTCTTCAGAATTAGTGAATGCATAAACAAATTATGGTACATGTATATAACAAACTACTACTCAGCAATAAAATAAGTTTGAAACATGGAATGATATGGATGAATCTTGAAGGGTTAGGGCAGGAGGAAGAGGCCAGACTCAAATAATTATATACAGTAATGTGGCATTTATATGATGTTTGAGACAATGTAGATGTAGCAAATACTGCTACAAAGTAGATCAGTGGTTGCCTGGGCAGAGAATGGGAGAAGGGGGGACTGCCACTGAAAAGAAGCCTAAAGGAATTCCAGGGGTTAACCGAAATTTCTACATCTTGAATGTGGTGATGGCCACATGTGTGCCTGTCTTTTAACGTCTCACCAAAACTATACATGAGTATCTGGCCAGGTGCTGTGTCCGGCTACTCAGCAGGCTGAACCAGAGGATGACTTGAACCCAAGAGTCCAAGGCCAACCTTCTGCTCTCTTCACCACAGCAGCCCACATACCTCCCTGTGCAAAGCCTGCCCTTGACTTCCACCTCCCATTCCTCACTAGGGTGGGAGCAGTCCACAGCACCCTTTTGGAGATGGCCCGTGAGTTGTGTGCCAGGACTGCTAGAGCATTCGTGCTGGCTAATGTTAAATGCCACTCATCAGGGGGCATTGTAAGCATCCCCAAGTGTGCAGCGGCCAAGGAAGAGCTGGTTGCAGTGCTGTTCTGGGAACTGCAACCTTTATAGCACTGTAGCACACAGATATCTTTTAGTAATTGTTACCTTGTATAATTTCAGTTTCCTCATTTATGAGAGAGCTAAAGGTCAGGACATACAGGATAAATTGTAAATATATCAGAGGATGTCCTTTGTCTAGCAGCGACAAAGACAAAAGAGTATTACAGTTTTTTGTTTTTTAAGATTACCAATTGGAATCATTGCTTTAGAGATATTTTACCTAATCTCATATTTGGAGGTTGAAGAAAAATATACATAAAGCATATTATCTGAAAATGTGACAAGACGTTTAAAAGGGTACTTTGGGGGTTTTAAAAGCAATGTGTGTTTCATTGTGACAGTTTTGCTTAAAGAAAAAAAGTCTTTCCTATGTGGCCCTCTTTTTTCATTCCCTAGTAGCATATAAGTTCTCAACAGCGGAAACGGCCCCGTCATCCTTCTCTCCCTCTCCCTCTCTTTCCCTGTCATTCTCAGTGTAGTCAAAAAGAGTTGGGCTTTTTTCTGCCCATGCGAGGAAAATGCACTGATTCAGCTGTGGGCACATGAACTTCCATTTCTGCAAGTTTACTGCTGGCTCTCAGCCCAGCGCTGACTCCAGCGAACAGATCAAGATCTTTTACATGTCCTCACCTGTGCACCCTTCTACACTGTGGTTATCAATGTACAGAAGAAACTTTAAAAACACCTGTGATTCCCTAAGAGTTCACTCTGTTGTTTTCTGAAAGATACTGTATATCACAAACATGTTGAGAAATATCTGAAGTAGATATTACTAGGAATTATCTGATTAGCCTTGTTATTTTGACAGTATTTCAGTCTCACAACATATCTGTATGTCTATGTTGGTAAGGTCACTTTTGTTTTCTAAAGAGATTTTTTTCATCTTTTTTTCTCCCCCCTGCCATGCTGAGGATCAAATCCAGAGATTTGCACGTGCTAGATTAGTGCTCTGCCACTGAGCTACATTTCCAAGCCTTTCTGAATAAATTCTTTTAAAATAGCTTTAGTTAACAATAAATAAATAAATAAATAAATAAATAAATAAATAAAATAGCTTTAGTTGTATGGCTTCAAAAATGAAGGAATTTAAGCTACTTTCCCTTCAATTTTTAAAAGTAAAAACAGATTAGAAAAGCTTTTCAAAAGTTAAAAAAAAAAGAAAAAGTAGAAACAAAGCTTTTGTAAATGGGGTAGGGAGGAAGGGTTGAAGGAAAGGAAGAAGAATGGGGAGAAACAAGTTATATCATCTACAGGTACAAATTCTCTGTAGTGAGTGTGAACATTATGTGTATCTAAAATGTACTAATAAATTCTGACTAGAGGGAAAAAAAAGAAAAGCTTTGCAATAAAAGCAAGAAATAGTTTAGAACCATATGACAGCTAAAACTGAAATATGGGCAGTAGGAAAATGGGAGAAACAAACAGTTCAGAGTTGGATAAAAAAAATCTGATGGACATTTATGCTGGAAGAAAGAAAAATAGCATAAAAAAGCAGGAAGGACTAATGAGAAATTATTCTCTTTATAATTTCCAAGATATTCATGCTGAAGACTTTTAGACAGACATGCCTTTCCCAAGTAAGCTGAAGATCATCTCAGTGTCTGCCATAGCAGAGAGATGAAGCTAATTTAAAGGAGGATCCAGATGTGGATGCCTGAAATTACAGACTTAGTTTTGGAAGGGGCAAAATGAACTTTCTGGGGCTAGGGATGCATGAGGCCTTGAGAACAATTCTTAGCACCAAATAAATAAAATAACACAATAACTATCTTCCCCACCTCTAGTTTGTGTTCTCCTTTTTGATACTGCTTGTGCTACTATATAAAGCACATATAAATGTTCACATAAATAAAACTTGACTTATTAACCAATGACAATTTTCATTTTAATTGTTTAAATAAACATTTTCTATTGTCCAGTTCCCTCTCTCAGAATATAGTAAATAAGATTTAGCTACCTCTTAATGATTCTGGAGAAGGAATGATGAACCTCTATTACTCCATTTGAGCTATACTAGCAATTTCTTCCAGTATTACAGTGAGTACAGACTCAGGCTTGTACTAAATGACCACAGACTGTAACACTGTTCAGGAGTCAATAGGCTTATGAAAAAGCATATGAAATGGCTACATTCAACCATTTTTGATCTATGAATCTTTCTTTCTTTCTTTCTTTCTTTCTTTCTTTCTTTCTTTCTTTCTTTCGTACCAGGGATCGAACTCAGGACCTTGCACTTGCCAGTCTAATTTCACACAATAAACACATTAGATCTTCAGAGCCTCTCCCACCATCACCCCTCCTGCCAGTCTTCCAGGGAGGAATATTTGCTTGCCCCTATGCCATTTCTAACAACTGTCACCCCTTCCAGTGATCACCCCCTCTCTGCTGTTTTTCTCCTTTCAATGTATGTATGTACGTGTCATGTCAGACACATAACTTCATTTACATCTCAATATGCTCCTTTTTTCTAATGCTGCCACTTTAAATCAAACAACAATCACATGACATGCTATCAACTCAAAAGATATACTATTGAAAGATATACTACTGGGTGAAAGAATAGTGATAGATGATTTTCTTTAGACTTTCAGGTTTAATGGTACCCTACAAAAAGGCATCACGGAATATCATTATTGAAAATCATCATGGATGAAAGAGTTCCATTTTCATTATTACAAAGAGTTTCTTTTAAAAAGCAGACTTGTCACGTGTGGTAACACATGCCTAGGATTCCAGGGAGGTCGAGACAGTAGGATCACCGTGATTCAAGGGCAGTCTTGGCTGGCTGCACAGTGAGTTCAACAGTAATAATAAGCATACTCCTGGTTTGGGGAAAAAGTTTTTACTTTTTTGACAAAACAGAGTGAAACCTAATTTTTTAAAGCTACTCATACTTGGATCCATGACAAAAGAAGATAAAATTGTAGAACCATTGACTCGTTCACTAGTAATTACAAGCATCTACTTCGTGCCAGAAATTTCTCCAGACCTAATTGAAGAAAGTCATGGTTCTTAAATGAATAATTTCCCTAAGACACACATCAGGCTTTACTTAGCTCAGGGCTGGGTGGCAATGCCTGTAATCGTAGCAACCTGGAGGCTGAAGCAAGAGGACTAAAAGTTGGACGCCAGCCTGGGCAATTTAGTGAGACACTATCAAAATTTTTAAAAAATTTAAAAGGGTTTGGAGGAACAGAGCTCTGTGCTCCCTAGGTTTAGCCCCCCCCCCAAAAAAAAGCTCAGAAATAGTTCCCACTTGAAATTGTAACATGTCATCAGAAGACTAGAGAACAGTAAGAGCTGTGATGAGGAAACAGCAGGCGATCCCTTTTGTGGCTGCAGCTCTGCTCCAGAGTCCCTTAGTGGGGAAACCTGGCGTGCTGGGTACTCTGTAGCCTCACTCTGCACCCTGTGGGTCTGCCAGGACCATCACCACACGGGAGTGTGGAAACTAACTCTTGCTTTGGTTCTGAGTAGGTGGACCAGTGGGGCACTAACCAGACAGGGGCTGCGGGAAAGCCAAGGCAGTATTTCCTTATTCTTCCTCTCCTAAGAAGGCTCTGAGTTGAGTGAGCTCGTTGGCCAGGGCTTCCGTGTGGCTCTCTAAATTCCAGTCTGTGCTTCCTCCTCTTGTCCCTTCAGGCCTCGGGTGAGAAAGGGTCTCAGCTAGTGCTAGCTGAGGCATGCTCCACTGGGGTTTGCTTGGGGCACAGCCAGATTTTTGTGAGGCTAAGTCTATGTAACTTTTAAGAGCTTTCTTTAAGGAGAAAAGTATAAAACTCTGGATTATAGATTTAGGCACGGGGCCTTGGAAGAGGCCATAATAAGTGAAGAATCTTGGAGCTTAAGCGTCTTTTTGGTCTGTGTGGTGGGGCCTCCAACTTGTAGTGCTCCTGCCTCAGGTGCACTCCATCATGCCAGCTTGATCTTAAGATTCTTTAACTACTCTTGATTCTGTAAAACCTTGCCCACATTTCTTTTTTTTTTTTTTTTTTTCCGGTACTGGGGATCGAACTCACGACCTTGCACTTGCCAGGCAGGCGCTGATGCCACTGAGCTAAATCCCCAGCCCCACATTTCTTAGAATATTCTTTCTGTGCTTTCCTCAATTACTCCAGTTATTATGCTCCCTATTTGCTGGTCTGGGATTCCTACCAACACTGTGTGCTTAATTACAAGTAAAAGTAACCCAGAATGCCCTCTACATATAAATTTAACGGTGCCTCTAACATTTTCTTTTTCTCACAAAGATAACTGTCAGGCTGAATTAATTTACTTTATGGTTGAGATGCATAATTCTAATTTGGTGTATATTTTTGCTTGTGCACAATGTATATGTAAAAGGAGATAAAGGGATTTAAAATTTACAGCAAAAGGGTTTCTTACTCTACCTCCTGGATTGTGTGCACATACTGACTAACAATCAAATGACTGACGAGTTAGATTCTAATTAAAGTGTAGACAAACTGGAAAATGGAAATGTGCGCCCTGTGAAACTGTCAGGCTAGTTCTTTGTTTAAAACTCAGAAAAGCATCTTCTTTATACAATTTAAAAAGAATTATTTGCACAATAACTCATGTTAATGATCAAGAGTAATTACTTTAAAGCACTATTAAACTATCATTGAGTCTCAGCATTAAAGTATTAATGGAACAAGGAGCAATCTTCAATTGGGTGATCAATATATAGAAATACATACACCCACACTCAAACATGAGGTGTGACCAAAATATGGAGTGAATATTTCACTTAAAAATTTTTAGAGTTTTAGAAGTCTTATTTTGTGTCTTTACAAGGCATGAATAAAAAAATTATACAGTGAAGGCTGCTGCTGAGTGCCAGCCAAGGGAAAAGCAAGCTTGTGAAAACATGGCAAAGTGCCCTCACCCACGTTATTCACTGGCTCTGGCACCAAGTGACTTCCAGCTTTTCCTTAAAGTCAAAGTGGTCCCAAAGGTAAATATTTGGAATTGATTGAGGCCACTGAGGCAGCCACAATGGCGCAACTAAAGACACTCACAAAAGAGAACTTCCAGAACTGCTTCAGAAAGCAGCAAAATGATGGGTGGGCTAACTTTTGTTTGGAGTGAGAGAAAATGTCTGAGGAAGATTAAAGGCTGTCTTTTACTAAATGCTTTACAAGGTTTAGCCTTCACCAAATTTTTTGATCACACTCGTGATACGCGGAGCCTGGGTGTAAACTGAGCAGAAGAGTATAGAGTGGTGGTGAGCACAGACAGCCCCTGCCTCCCACCAGGCACGGGGGGGCGGGGGAGCAGGTAGGGGTGCAGCAGTGGGAGGAGCCCAAGACCAGGCAGAGGACTGTGCAGGGAGCAGCTCCATAGAGGAGCGGACACGGCTTTCCAGTACAACCCTGCTGACTCTAGGTGGCCTCTGCTTGTGGCCTTGAGACTTCCTAATTTGAGATTGTTTAACCATATGAAAATGTGTGGCAAAAGCAGTGGATATATTTTTAGAAAATGGAATAATTTTTATCTTTCCAACTGCTCAGAAATTTCATGGGCTTTTCTGTCAATCCTAGTACAAATTACTGACTTCCTAGTAATATTTTTCAAATTAATAAGAAGGCGTGCTTTCTTGAAGAAAACTGAGGACTACCACTAAATAGGGATCAAATCATTCATCCTCTCAAAAATTCCACATCTGTCATACAGCATACTGAGAAATTCACATGACGTGACACATGTGAACTTGTTCTGCAAATGAATTCATGCTCTATGACAGTGCCGGCTGGCGTTAATCACAGTCTGACACTTTGCTGGTGTTTTGCTGCGCGACTCGGAGTCACAAAGGCCAAGTAAACAGGACCCTGATCAGCTGGTAGATGGAGACAAAGATGACAGCTGCATTTTAGGAGTTACCACGTCTTCAGAACGTGATAGAGCATTTTTAATGAACCAATACTTTTAACATGCCAGAGCTAGAATAAGGGAAACAAGTAGGAACCTACTCTTGTAGATTAACTTTTTAAAAAGTAGATCACAATGTTAGAAGACATGTAGCTAAGTAGAGTGAACGGCTTTGTGTCACTTTATATAAAATAGGGCCCTCATTTTCCATAACTTTATCCCTTTTTTCAGGGCTGAAGATGGCAGCCAGGCCCTTGTACATGCTAAGCAAGCAGTCTACCACTGAAACACATTCCCAGCCCTTTGTCTGTCGGAGACAGAGTCTGAGTTGCCAGATTGTTCTTGAAATTGTAATCCTGCTTCAGCCTCCTGAGTAGTTAGGATTAAGGTCTTGTGTAACCATACTCAGCTAAACTTATCCTCGTCTATTTTTCTTTACAGCACTTATTACCCAAAATGTAGTGTGTGTTTATCTGTATACAGTACTCCTTTATTGTCTCTGTGTCTGTCTTTCCTTTCAGGATGTGTCATGAAGACAAGGACATAGTCTTTTCACATCTACGTCCCCAACTCTTCACTAATGTTCACTGCCAATAAGCACTCACTTAATATTTATCAAATGAACACAGCCTCAACATATTTTCCAGCAATCCCTTACTCTCTCACCTGTCAATAAGCAAGAGCCAGACAACAGTGTATAATAGAACAACTGGTGATTTGGGGGCAATCTCTTATCACAGAGAACAACTTTCTGTCTAGAACTGAAGTCTGTTTCTAGCCTTACTATCCTCAAATGATTATCACAAAATCTGGCTGCTGAAATACTTGTCCTCTGGATTGTTTTAAGGGTCCCATGAAAAGTTCGTAAGATGCCTAAGCAGCTCTCTGGAGAAGAGACAGGGAATGGAAGAACTGCGATAGTTCGGATCTGGAATGCCCCCAGAGGCCCCATGTTAAAGGCTGGTCCCCAGATTGGGAGGTGGAGAAAACCTTAAAAGGTGGGGCCCAAGGAGAGGTCTTTAGGTCTTTGGGGAGAGGACTTCAGAGAGCAATGTGGGACCTGGAGCCGCCTTCTCCCTCATTCACATTTCAGCAGTGAAATGACTGGTTTCACTCTGTCACACACTCCCTGCCATGATGTGCTGGCCAGCCACAGACAGAAAAGCAAGGAAGCCAACTCAACATGGACTGTGAACTCCAAAACTATGAGCCAGAGAAACTTTCTCTCTTTACAAGTTAATTATCTCAGCTATTTGTCACCTAGGAGATGGAAAGCTCACGAATATGGGAACTACAAAAGAAATATATATTCATATTTAAAAGTCAGAATTATAAGTAAAGAAAATATAATGTTTCTATGCCAAAACATCACTATTGCTATTTTTCTCCCTAGCTTTCTTTCAGGATTTATAAAATATGGTCTCGTATAGACAATTTGGTGTATTGTTCTTTCAGTGGATTCATATCATTAAATACACATCTGTACTAATATCTGTAATGATTGAATTTAGTTCTATTGTATCAACATACCACAATTCCTATTGTTGCTCCTTTATGTACTGCAGGCTGCTGAAAACATATTTGTAACTTATTTCTATATACATCCTTAATTATTCCCAAAGAATATGTTCCTAACTGGAAACCAAGGGAATGAAAAAGAAAAACACAAGGAGATACCTATGTATAACCACCATATCTGAAAAACAGTAAGTACAAATAGTAGGCTGTGCAGAAATAAGAACTCTCATATACATCATCAGAGTAAACCCTGGTACTATTATTTTGGAAAACAGGTTAGCCTTATCTATTGGACTGGAAGAAATGCATTATCATGGGTAATCCCACTCTATATTCCCTAGAGCAGAAATTCTCAAAACTTAGGTTTTAGCACCCCAAGGCATTCTTGAAAATAAGCTAAAGCCTTTGCTTATGTAAATTATATCTATCACATCTCTAGTCATACCCAAGCTAGGAATGAAAATAAGAGATTTAAAAATTTAATAATACTCAGGACACATTCTTTAGCTACCAGAACAAGACCATTGCATATCACATTGCTTCTGGATAGGTCTCTGCAGTACACTCTCAAGAATGGGACAGGAAGAAAAGACATAACATTTTATCGTTGCTGGAAAACAGTTTTGATATTACAAACTCTCTTGAAAGATCTTGGGAATCTTCAACTGTCCCCAGAACTCACTTTGAAAATGCTACCCAGTAGAAGTGAATGCACACTGTTCCAGGAACTGCACGTTAAGAATGTTCACAGCAGCACTGCTTACTACACTGAACCCAGGTCTCACCACCAGGGGAACCAGTGACTTGACGCAAGTACGGCACAGAACACAGGAGTGGAGATGAGTGACTCCAACTGTCCACAACCCATGGATGAAGCTCATAAATACAATCCTGATAGGGAAAATCCAGATACAAATGAGGAACTAATACATATATAATTCCATTTATATGAAATTCAAAATTGAGGTAAACATGTTGAATTAACTCAGGACATCAAGGAAGCCACAACTGCATCTAAAGATACAAAAGAAAATTTGCAGAACTGTTGTATATATAGTAGCAAGGACAATGAGGTACCTGTGTTCAAAGTGAGCGAGATTAATTGCAATGTGTCTTTTACTATGATAAATTTTTAATTTCAAAAAAGGGAAATTCAAGAGCAGAAGCATGTATCATCTTGTCTCAGAATACATTCATAGGTGGTTGAAGCCATAAGGAAAAGCAAATGGGATTATCACAGCAGTTAAAATAATAGATATTTCTTTGTGGAGTAGATCCTGCTTTTATTTAAAAATCTGTTAGTTTGTTCACTATGGATTTTTTTGCATTAACTTTTATTTTTAAAATGCATTAATATTATATATCTAGATTCCTGTGGTTTTGGTGTCCCCTTAAACTCTCCTCCCGTGGCAAGCGCCTCACTCCCTTCACCCCAGCTCTGGTCTTGGTGTAAGGGACAGGAGTGACCGAAGAGCCCCCGCAGAAGACTCTGGAGGAGGCAGCACATGCTACTGCTTGGCGCCTGTCCAGCTGTACTGCTGCTTGCTTTGTAACTAGTCATCATGTTCTGTGTTTATATTTTATACACTTTGCTGATAGGTTACACTTCACAGTAACTAGACAACATGAATTTCTTTGGTTTCTAGTAGCACTGAGCACATTTTATGTACTTACTGGTCATGCATTTTTCTTCTTTTGTGCTTTATTCAACTAATATTTCTTAAGACCCTACCATGTATCAGGAAGGGGCAATGGGTGATTATCATTCTATTTTACATCCGAGAAAACCAGTACAGAAAGTGATTAGTCCAAAGTCACACATAGCTTGAGTCCCATTGAGTGGGACTAAAATATACATAGGAACATTTGTGCCATTCTCTGCTTCCCTTTCCTGTTCTTTTCCTTTTGGATGTGTTTGACACATGCACTCTCTTTCTCTCTCCCTTTCTCCATAAGAGCACGTGCACTTAAACCTAAACACGGAAGAAACAGGCACATCAGACATAGGAAGAGCTGAGAGGGAAAGCCTACCTGGAAGAGAAGGGCAGGAAGGGGATGAGCGGCTGTAAGAACTGGAGTAGACCTTGGGCCATGAGGCGTACCACCAGCAGAACTGCACTAGAACTACCCAGCTGGGGGAAACTTACACTTGAGCTGGCTGGGGCCCATAAAAGTTTCCCTGTCAGGGGCGGGGAGGAAGGTTCCCTGTGAAGGCCTGGCATGTGGTGCACACCTGTAATCTCAGTACTCAGGAGGCTGAGGCAGGAGGATTGCTGCGAATTTGAGGCCGGCCTGGGCTACACAGTGTGTTCAAGACCAGCCCTGTCTTTAAAAAACAAAAACAAAAAAAGCCAAAAGTTTTTCTGTAAGGGTTTTCATTCAACCTCTAAAATTTTTTTCTGCTCCCTGGATCTACTGCTCCTTCCACTCACTTCCTTTCTACTCTCAGGAAGACTGGCCTACTTTCCCCTCCAGTGGAACTTTGTTTTGAGTCTTCACTCCCTCCACTAGGCCGCCTTGGAGCAGGTGGAATGGGGGGAAGAGGCACAGGTTGGGACTTTGTGCATGTTGGGAGTGGGGAGACTGAGAAATCTGCTGCTCCTTCAGTTTTGAGAACTGTTTTATCATCTCTCACAGCTCTACTCCTGGCAGGCAACGTGAGCTCACATGGCACCTCTCTCTGCCTCAGCTTGTGCGCTTGGGTTGCATTTTGCAAATCCCACTCCTGTACAGGCTTGAGGCGGGCAAGTCTGCACACCCAGGCTTTCCTGCACTGCCCCAACCCTGATTCTGCCTAGAGACATAGGCGGCAGGTTCTGCCAATTTCAACATTTCCATTTAAAATTCAAATGTTGTTCTTATTAGCCCCTACTCTACTAGTATCTACTGTGTAAGTACTGACACCAGGTACCTTTCCTTGTATGTTTATCTCAGAGGACAGAGAAACTCAAAGGAGAAACAATCTTCAGAATGATCGGCCTGGCCAATATACCTCCTTTAGCAGCCCTCCTCACCCTACCCACCCCAAGCTTGCATACCAACATTCTTAGGCATTAGTCAAGTCAATCTGCTTAGTACATTTTAAGATATTTACAATTAGGCACTAATAAGATGGTTGACTAGAATATCAGAAATTTCACTTGTTAAAATACTTTTGAAGGTTCAAAGTCATGATGCTCTTAAATCTAAATTTCATTTTTAATTTGACAAATCATTGCAAGCCCCTCACCCTTTGGAATACACAAGATATGAATTCTGCTAAGATGTCTAAGGGAAGAGTAAGACCTCACACTTTAGTGTAAAGGCCACTTGTCGGTATAGTTATTAAGATACTGTGTCTGAAATAGCAAATGATAGGGAAAGTGTTAAGTGTTAATAAGTTTTAATAGAGAGACTGGAGGAATAATACCTAATACTTAGCTGGAGTTTTATGTCTATGCCTCTGTGAGCAAACTGATGTGGCAACGTTTGGCAGGTATTTTGTTTTTTGGTGCGGGGAATCAAACTCAGGACTTGGTGCCTGCCAGGCAGGCGCTGTGCCACTGAACGATATCCCCGGCCCTAACAGGTTTTATACAAACTTCTTTTTCTTACGAGTTTATGAGATTGCTCCCGCCCTTAACATTTTTAATCGCCAGTATGTCTTGAATAACAGGGTACCAAGAAGGCAAGTTGGTCCCATAAATTTCTTTGTCCTAGTAAGTCTCGTTTGGGGAAAGAACGTGCAACACACAGTAACTTGTATGGGGCAGTCCAGCTAGAGCAGCAGGCAGCCAGCCCTTACCGCAGGACACATCTGAAAGAACCGACATTTTAAAAGAGTGTGTACCAGGGTTCTAAAGTCTCCTACCACTAAGGAAAATGAAAATCAACCCTTCCTCTCAAAACAGTGTTTTTCCCCCAAGGGGCCGGATATCAGTTTACCTCTAGCATTTAAAAAGGGCATAGAGAAAGAAGCTGTTTTTAACTGAAGGAAACAGGATTAACTAAGTTCTTTGCAGCACACTCCCCAACAGGGTCTATGAAACAGACATTGTTAGAACGGATAATCAAATGAATTCCAATGCATTTGGCAAGAGCAGCTTGCTAAGGATCACCTAGTTTAAAGAGTCTGCAAGGAAGCAGCACAGGTCGCATCCTGCGCACTTTCATTTCCACGGCAAGACAGTCTCCAAGGGTACTCAGCCTCCCACTCTATTTCCACACAAAACTGTTTAAGATTTCTCAGAGCCAAGAACTCGCCAGATCTAGACAGTAAGTACACTGAGGAGACAGTTGATATTATTAATAGAAACGGCTATCCACGTTCAAAACAAGGTCTCAGGCAATGAGGAGATAACACTTCAGTTCATTTCTTACCATGTCGTTGCTTCCTTCTGTTTTCTATCTGTATGCCAAGGGAATATCGGAAGGAAAAGGCAGCTCTGCCCACATCACTGGAATTGATCTTCTTACTTCTCAAACAGCCTGGCCTCCATCTCCTCCTGTCAGTCCACCCAGTTTACCT
The DNA here is from genome assembly GCA_004027295.1 of Dolichotis patagonum. Lineage (NCBI taxonomy): Eukaryota > Metazoa > Chordata > Mammalia > Rodentia > Caviidae > Dolichotis > Dolichotis patagonum. Next base: position 13,301 of record PVJX010025620.1, on the reverse strand, counting down.
CTGGACAGCTCACCTCCCTAGGAGCTGCTCTCTCCCCAGCCAAACAGAAGGGCAGATCCTGACTGTTCAGAATGAAATGCGCATTTAATAAGGGTGTGTTTAATTCAAGAGTTGAAAGAGTTAAAGAGGTGCGCCCTTTTTGGGTGTGACACTAAAGTTGCCCGAAAAGACAGCAGAGGAAGTATTAATCAGTTTGGGGAAAGTTGTCCTGCATTATATAATACATTATGTAAAACAACCTGATTACAGGTGGATAGGAAGTAGGTAGAGTTAAAAAGATACACTAGCTTTGATTTTCTTTCTCTGATGAACAAGGTCAGATGTCTCTATGCTAAGTTTTTGTTGTTTTAATTTTGGCTTTATTTACATATTTTTTTCTTTAAAAAGGTATAAATTACATCCCACACACATTCCATGTAACACTTAAAAAGTATATAAGTAACAGAAAGAGTAAAAATTGTATCTACCTCATTAATTCCCAAATAATCACAACTACATTTACCAGTAAATCAAAACACACTACTATAACATTGACAATTTTCTAGTTTGTGTGCCTTAGAAATTTTCAGTATTTGGAATTATTCTTTTGTTGCATTTCCGACAAAATTTCACTTGCCATTATTTTTAGGTGATCTAAATCAGAAAAGAAATAGTCTCGTGCTTCATCATGACCACCAGCACTGGAACATTAACGAAGCATCTACTGGCTCGCGTCAGTAGACAAACATGTCCTGATGGCGATGCGGATGTGTGCGTGACGCTATTATTGATTATTATGATAGCACATAACAGAAAATCTACCATCTTAACCATAGTGTTAATTATACTCACACTGTTGTGCAAAGATCTCAAGAACTGTTTCATCATATAAAACAGAGGCTATACCCATTAAACAACTTCCCATCCTCCTCTGTTCCCAGCCCCTGGCAATCACCACTCTACTTTCTGTCTTCAGGAGTTTGAGTAATTTAGGCACCTCATAAACACAGAATCATACAGCAGTTTTCTTTTTGTGATTGGCTTATTTCACTTGGCACAATATTCTCAACATTCATCCATGTAGCATGTGATACACCTCATTTCTTCATTCGATAAGAATTTATCAGTTGCTAGCTCTGTGTCAGTCCCCGACATCAAGGAACTCAGTTTGGGGAAAAGGGTGGGGAATGGAGACAGATTTATAAAGACAGTACATGGGAACATTGTGATTCAGAGGGTTGTGTGGGATGTCATGAGCAAATACTAGTAACTGCCACTGATGGGTGGCCTTGCAGATAAAGCAGTGCTTTGTTGAGATGATGCCTTTTGAATTAATACTTAAAATGCATGTACCCTAGAGCTCTGGACCTCTTTTCTTCTCTTTTCTTTCTTTTTCTTTCATGTTGTGGCTGATAAGAACCCTTATAATCTGATATTAATGTGACTGATAATTCTGTGGCAATCATTTTTGATACTATCAATATATAGTACTGAACCACACCATCTGAAAATAAGAATTCTTCTTCTGACTCAATCTGGAAAGAAAAGACATGAAGCAATATCTTCAATGGACTGCCCGCCTGGTACTCACTGTGTGAGGGATAGAGAATATAAAGCTTATTTTGACTTCTAGAGGCTTACAGACTTGTCTATAAAACAATCACCAGTGTACAGGCAGGCATATAATTAAGAGCTAAAGCACGCAGTGGAGATATTTGTAATGCTTTAAGAGTTCAAAGGGGAGGGGATTGGTTGAGGGTGTGCCACAGAGACCACAGAGACCAGAGGGCAGACACAGGACGAGCCTTGAAGCAGATTTAACAAGGCAGGGGTTGAGGGAAGGCACTCCAGACAAGGGCAACCTAGTGACCAGGGACCCAAGGGCCTCATTGGAGTTATGGGGCATAACAAAAGCCAGTGAATAAGTAAGTGGAAGGTTAAATAAATTACGATTAATCTCACTTGGGGAAAGCCTTGAAAGGCAAGTGAGGAAGTCTGGGAAGTCTGGCAAGTGATGACGTCATGGGAAATATGAAATCTGCACAGGTTCTGAAAGTGACATAATCTGGAGCAGTGTGGAAGAAGCAAAGCATGGTTGCCTCTAGAGGGACCCACTAGATGGGGACCTGGGTCAGAGGTTCAGATGTGAAGTGCTAGGGGGTCAGGATGACTGCCAATTGTGGAAATAGAAGAAAAGTCTGCAGAAGGCAGACCTGGAAGACAGACATGAACCCAAAGGGACTTACAATGTGGAGGCCAGGCCTGGAGAACATCGGAACCTCCATCCCAGGGTCAGAAGCCTAGTGTAGGTCACCTTGAGATTTGGGGAGAGTTAACACTTCCATGTGGAAATGTCCACAAACCATGTAGGTTTCACTCTCAAAGTCATTCATTTCTGAGCACTTGGGAGGCTGAGGCGGGAGGAGCGCCATAAGTTTGGCCTACACAGTGAGTTCAAGGCCAGCCTGAACTACATAGTGAGACCCTGTCTCCAAAAAAAGCTATATATCTACACTTAACGTGAACCCTAAATCAGTCACTTACTAGATCATTTGATAAAAATGTGTGATAATCTGAAAATGGCATTATTACCTCTATTACAAGGCAGTAAGTACTATTTATTCTTTGTAAAAGACAAAAGACACATTTACTGACTTCAGCCACCATCGGCTAGTTTTTGATCAGGAGTTGGTCCTGTGCTCACAGCCACTGCCCAGGTGGCTCATGCCAGCCGACCTTTGCAGTGAGGAGCTCACTAATAAGCCTAAGTAATAACTACTCTGACATGACCAGCTGGTATTTCATCTTTTTGTTTACATAAAATGTGTGGAAAAAAGGCTACTCTTTGTGATTATCATAATGAATGAAATAAAAATAACAAGCCTGTACTTTTTTTCAAAAGCAAACCAATGAAATCCTCTCAGCAGGAGACTTTCTTAAATTAACACCATGTGCACCATACGGAGATGAACGACAGACATCTCCACCCTTACTTTCCAGCCTTAGTCAAGTTATTGTGCTATTTTATTAGTGCACATGAAAGACAATACAAATGGAAAACATCGTGTTCATCACTAGCAGCAGACCTTTTCACAGGATGTGGGGAGAGAAGGGAGAATTCTCCACACTTTCTGCTTCCTGTTCACTAAGCCAAATTCCCCAGGGGCTGCTCTAGTTTGGGGACCTTTTGCGTAGGCTCACACTTTCTGCAACTCTGTATTTCTGCCCTGGACTAAGACGAGGTTTCAGCACCTAGAAGTAGGACTAGGTGCAAAGGAAAGCAAACTTCTCAGCGCCTGACTTTCCTCCCACACACGTTGGCCCTGCCCTTCTCTATCATGTGAGAAAAAGTCAGACAATATATTTCAGCTCCAAATCACAGGATGGGCATATGAACAACTGTAGAGCATGTGTTCACAGGGCCCCATGAGCTTTCCAGTGTAAAACTTCAACATTTAAACTTTAAAAATTTCCCCCAAAACAATCTTTAACGTGCCAGCCTCTGCTTTAACCTCAATTACAGTAAGTTCCAACAACTAGCTCTTCTTCTTAGTTTTTCTGCGAAATGTTCCCTCACAGACCGAAACAAGATTTTTTTCTGCCCTGAATCCTTTGGTAATCTGTTAGCGTACCAGGCAAGCCTGGTGTAATGATGGTCCTGTTGTAATGGCTGCTCCCTAAAGCATACACTTTTATAGGGAAACCGCCTACACGTTTGTCAGGTGAGCTATGGGTTCAGGTGTTGCATCATCCAACTTGGGGAATGCGGTAGACGGGGATAGAAACCAGGGTGAAATTCTGAGTGGTCAATGACGACTGTGAGGGAGGCTCATTCATTAAACCAAAGACTCCTCTACGGTTGACTTTTTGTATACTACTGGAGACACCATAGTTTTTTCCATAGAAGACAAAATCATCTCAGAGTTGTTCTTCTCCTCTTCTCTTCCTCTTTCTTCTTTTCTTTCTTCTTCTGTTCCTCCTTCTTTCTTCTCCTCGTAATCTTTCTTCTCTCTGTCCTCCTCGTCTCCTTTCCCTCCTCATTCTCCTTTTTATTTTTTTCTTAAGACAGGATCTTGCTATGTTGCCAGTCTCGACCTAATGGGATCAAGTGATTCTCTCAGCTTGGCCTCCGAGGCCACTGGAATATAGGTATACACTACCATTCCTGGTGCTCATAATTCTCAATACATTCTGCAACCTATGTATTTTTAAAACAAACATATCTATTTCTTCAGCTATTAATTAACAAACTCAACCCTGTTGCCTATAATAATTGTCTTATTGTTTCCAGATTGAATAAAAAATGAAACTTACTCTAAACCACATAAACTACAACCAAACTAAAATGATTCAAAATAATTATTTTCATTTTCAATCTACCAAGAAATGTAATGGGAGAAGTATATCTTCTTTCATTTATTATTTGAAGACATTAATACTGAAAATAGTAATTGTTTTTTTTTCTACTATTTTGAAGCAAACAAGGTCTTGTGGCACAATCAAATCAACACTTTATCAACACTGTCATGGGAAGAATTTTAAGACGACTCCTTGGTAGACATGCCTTTTGTGATCCCTTCTCTAAATATGACAGGACCTGTGAACAGGATGAATGTCACTCCCATAATTGGGTTACATTCCTCAGCAAATGCAAAGGGATTTTTGCAGATTTGCATTATTCCCTAATGCTCTGACTGGGAGTAACTTGGAAATGAGATGCTCCTGGGTGAGTGTGCCATAGATAAGCGAGCCCATGATACAGTATGTAGAAGTCGGGACATGAAGCGTCAGGCGCTCTCTCCTGATGGCCTAAAAGAAGCAAGCTATGTCAGACACCAGGGAACGAATTTTGTCAAGAGTCAGGGGAGCCTGGAAGAGGACCCCATGCCTCAGATGAGCTGCAGCCCCAGCTGACACCTTGACTATAATCTTGTGGCAGCCAGAGAGAAGAACCACCTAAGCCTTGTCCACCCCCCTGCTCTGCACAACTGTGTGTTGTTTTCAGCTGCTACATTACGGTAATTTGTTGTGCAGGGTAGAAAATTAATTCAAAGTTCTCGAAGTATTCTCTTGCCCACTTTTCATGCACTATGGTACAGACACTCCTCATTTAACAATCAAGCTCTGAGCCGGACGTGGTGGCTCATGCCTGTAATCCCAGCACTCGGGAGGCTGAGGCAGGAGGATCCTGAGTTCAAGACCAGCTTGGCCTACAAAGTGAGCTCAAGGCCAGCCTGAACTGCATAGTGAGACTCTGCCTCCAAGAGACAAAACAAACAAACAAACAAAACAATCAAGCTCTGTTCCAAAACTAGATGGTTAACTGAATTGGCTGCTAAATGAGGAGCTGTACATAATATGTACACAACAGTAATCAGAACAAAGAAATGGTCAAAGGAAACTCCAATTTGATAACTTTGCTTTTATCTGTATAACTCTTACTTGCAGTACTATAATGTATAACAGAACATAAAACTACAGTACTGTATGGTAAAATCACTCAAAATTATAATACTGTGTAAATAAGGCGTACTGTACAACAAGAGACACTGAGGCTCTATAAAAAAGAGGTACAGGCCTGTACCAAAATTTAAAAAAGACCAGTTGTAAGTCAAAGGTCGTAAGGCTGAACAATGTACTTCATTCATAAGTCCAAAGCGTTGTTTAACAGGTACGTCATTAAAGGAGAAATATCTATACACATTACATCAGATTTTTTTAAACATAAGGATGAGTTTATGCATTTAAATAACTTTAACCTACCAGAGATTATAAGATAGACACCTGAGCAATAATGAAATAAGGCAGCATGTATCTGCATTAGTCATACCAACTAAGAGTTTCTGGAATGGGAAGGAAAAGAGCAGTCAGAGCAGGCTTTGGGAAGGTAGAGGCACAAGGTAGGATGTAAGTAGTTTTGTTAGGAGGAAGGGAGGGTCAGGAGAAAGAGGAGCTGTGAGCCCAGTGGAGACGGACAGGTGTACACAGTAGCTACTCAGGGAGGTGCCCATGGAATGCTGTGATGGCTGAGACACCAGGTTCCCAGATGGCTCAGCTGAGACTAATCTGGTGGTCAGTGAAGGAACTAAGAGAAGGAAGTGCATCTCTGCACTAGCAAAAGTAGCTCGTGTTTGGGTCTGAGTAGAAAGGCTGGCTGTGTTCTTGGTATAGGAAGAGGACACAAGAGGTCTCCTGCTGCAAGAGAGGACAAGAGAGACCTCCTGCTCTTTCCAGCTTTCCTAATGTTGATAGCAGAGTCTCCCTGATTCCTCGAAGCAGGAACTTACACAAGGAGTACTCAGTCTATGCAATAAACATTAGTGTTTTTTCCCATTGATATCTCAGGCTACTTGTTTACTCACACAAGGAAATTTTAATCTTTTCAACAAAAACAGTGATTTTGTGCCCACTTTTTTGTGCCCATTTTTGTAGGAGTTGGGGTGAGAACGGGGTAGCACAAAGTAACATTACTCATCAATATATATGGCTCCCCTACACTTAAGACATCCATACCCAAGAAATGCTAATGATAAAAGAAGAAAATAGTTTCAAGTTTTCATGTGTTTTTACAGGACAGAGACCTAGAAAAAGATGGTCCTTGGCTTAGCAGAAAAAAATTTTAATGTATTTATACATTTTAAAATAGGTCCCAAAGCCAAAGTAGAGATCTTTAGGAAAGGAAAAGAAAGATAAGAAAAAGAATAAGAAAAATGTAAATTTGAGGAATCAAACAATAGTCTCTAGAAATTATGAGAGTTTGGAATTGAAAGAAAAAGTTCAGAGACAGAGTCCTATTGTATAGCACAACTGAGGAAATTTTATTAACAGCAATAACCAATGTAATTTGTTTTTTGAGACAGAATCCCATTTTGTAGTGCAGACTGGTCATGAGCTCACTATGTAGCCCAGGTTGGCCTCAAACTCACTCTGATTCTCCTGCCTCAGCCTCCTGAGTGCTGGGACTACAGCTGTGAGCCCCCACACCTCGCTAGCCAATATAACTTTCAATGGCTTATCATGATGTGCCAAGCCCTCAGTAAAAGTTTACTGTATGTCTATAACTGCAATAAGGCAGTGGTGCTTTGTCCCCAAACCAAGATTGGCTTAAGGTGACTTGAGGCATAAGGAAGCCTAGGAAGAGAGGTGAGAGGGAGTGGTTCTCAGGAATTAGGGCCAGAGGTAGGGAATTGGGGCAGGACTTTGCCTTGCCCATGGAACAGGGGAGGGGATTCTGTCTTTTTATTTAACTGTTAAAGAACAGGTGCCCTCATGTGGCTGCAAGTCTTAGGGTGGGACACCAGACAGCAGATTATGTTTATGAATCATGAACTTCATAGGTTAATTGTATCCCATGCATTTAGCTAAGCACTTTATATATATATATATATATATATATATATATATATATATATATATATATATATACACACATATAGGTTCACTGAACCTGAAAAGGTACATATTATTGTTCCATTCTCCAAATGAGAGAACAAGTTCAGCAAGGCAAATGATCTGTCCAATGGTACAGAATTAATAACTGGTGCTAAGGTTCAAACCCAGGGCTGCCGAACTCCAGACCACATGCTCTGAACCGGTCTTCTCTATCACCAGCTTTCACCACCTTGCTCTCCAGAACCCACTGCCTCTCTGTGGTCCTTTGTGCCTTTTCTCAAAACTTTGCTTACTTTTCTCTTACCAGTCTGCTCCTCCTCTTCTGGTCCTCTTCCTCCTCCATGTCCTCCTCCTCTTCTTCCCCTTTCTCCCCCCACCCCCGCTCTTGCTCATCTCCATTTTAACTCCTGTGTGCTGGCAGCATCCAGCCATCCTCTAGGGACCTCTGTCATTACAGTTCCACACCAGTGATACCATGTCACATTCACTTCACAGATTAGTCACTCAGCTTCCCTGAGGCTGGGAGCCTCGTCTCAGGCCATACAAGAAAAGGCGAGGCCAAGTGCCATCTAGTCATCCTTTCTCCCTGGTGACACTGTTGTTCTGTCCAAAGTTAGGAGGTAGCCAAGATAGCTGCCCGCCCCTTCATCCTCTGTTTGCATTTCCTGGGCTGCTGCTTTAGCACTATCTCCTTCCTGCTTTACCCTTGACCCCCTGGGTCAGCTTTATACATGGCAGGCAGGGTGACCCTTTTAAAATCGTAAATCAACTCTTCTCTCTCTCCTAACATCCCCCAATGGCTCCCATTATGTTCAAAATGAAATGAGAAGTCCTTGCAGTGACTCTTAGCTTCATGTCCTGGCCTCTACCTACCTCCCTGCATCGAGTCCTCTTCCTCTTTACCTCCGTCATTCCCTCTAGCCTCTGTGATACCAGGGAGCTTCTTTCACTCCCCTGACAGACCAAGGGCCTGTGTACACGCTGCTTTCTTCTGGATGCCCGTCCTCGACATCCACATGGTCATGCTTCGTCTGCGTCAAGGCTCCACAGAGGCCTTTTGTAACCACGTGTGTTACCTACAATAGCACCCTCCTGTCCTCACCCCCTTCCCCTGGCTGTGCGGTGTCTTCTCCTGGGGTCTGTCTCTAGCTCACAGTGTAACATGTATCTCTGTTAACATCTGTCTTCTCCTAGGATGGGAGCTCCCAAGCACAGCACAGGGATTTTATGTCTTTAACCTAAGTTCTGATACCTGATAGAGCTGGCTCATCATGGTGATTTCAAATACACAGTAGGTATTTTAGAAACATGTACAGAATAAATCAATGCATTTTACACCACTGCACCACGTCACTTGTTCCACAGGTTTTAAGTCTGCCCTCTTTAGCACATAACTACCTGACTGGGGTGAAGGTGCGTGGTCTGGTCTCACAAGAAAGAACAGTATGGAAGTGGAAAAATCTGATGAGACTAATAAATGGACGAGTGTGAGCAGCAGGCATCGGAAACCCCTGAGAGCATTTCCCAATCTAATGACAGGCCTGAAAGGCAAGGAGGGAGCAGCTGCCAGCACAGCGATGCACGGAGGACTTCGCTGAGGATGCTAACAGGGGCTGTGGGACACAGCCAGCCTGCAGTGCCCCAAAGGGAGGAATTCAAGAGAATAATGTCCCGGCCTCATTTCCTTCCCTCTCACTGATCTACCAGGGCTCCTCTTTGACTCCAACAGAAAGCCAGACAACCAACTAGAGAGCTGGTTTATATGGTCCACACAGGACACAGAGTAGGGTGGAGAAGCATGAGGTGGGACCTGGAGGCGGCAAGGCAGTTGCAAAAGGACAGTGTCCATGAGAGAATCCAGAGTGATCTATGGGTGGGAGTCATCTGGGCCTCTGTCTCTTGCTCTGTCATAAACAGAAGGTGCGAAAGAGATTAGGCAAAGGGAGCGTTAAGTTTCAGGTCACCATTAAGACCAGCATGGAGTACTGCAGACATATGGAAATATTTTTTTTCATAAGGGGACTTTTAAAAGGGCCTGCCAAGTATGTATTGTCTCACCTCTCGTGACTTTATTCTATGGCTGGTAAGGTTAATTGTTCTCTTTGTAAATTTAATTTGTCAGAGTGACAGTAAGCTAAACTTTCACCTCCACTGCAGCAGCCAAGTTTCTTTTAACACAAAACGCTCTTAGTAACTCCAAGCTGCACCTGGGTAACTCCTATGCTACCCTGGTCACCGGTCAGCCTGGCCCTCTGCCCTCTGTCACACTGCTTGCCAGTCTGTGCCCAATCACAACCACTCAGACTGGAGCTTGTACACATCACATGTTTAAGTTATGGAAATCAGTCCTGCAATTATGTCTTCCTTGGCATCAGGCCATTGAGAAAAAAGATTGCATTTCTAACAAAAAAGCATGATGATATCTATCTTACCTCACATATAAAAATTAACTCTAAATGGACCTAAGCCTAACTTTAAGAGCTAAAACTATAAAACAGGGGAAAATACAGATTTGGCTTTTTATGACACTTAAAGCATAATCCACCAGAATAAATTAATTTCATCAAAATTCAAAACTTTTGTGCTTCTAAGATCCTTATAAAAAAAACTGAAAAGATAACTCACAGATTTGGGGAGAATATTTGAAAATCATTGTCTGACAAAGGCTAAATAAATAGAATGCTTAAAATTCAGGAATCAAAATACAAATAACCTATTTTAAAAATGAACAAAGGACTTGAATAAATATTTCTTTCATTTTAAAAATGAACAAAGGACTTGAGTAAGTATTTCTCCAAAGAAAATATGCAAATAGACAACAGACATACAAAAAGATATTTAATATCACTAATTATCAGAGAAATACGAATCAAAGCCACAGTAACATGTCACTTCATACCCATGAGGATGGAGAAAATAAAAAATACAGTCAATAAGTTCTGATGAGGATATGGAGAAATGGGAGTCCTTCTACATTGCTGGTGTGATTGTAAAATGGTGTGGTCATTTTGCAAAACAGGTTGGTAGCTTTGTGTATGTGTGTGTGTGTGTGTGTGTGTGTGTGTGTGTGTGTCTATTTTGAGGCAAGTTTTCACTATATGGTTTGGGCTGGCCTTGAACTCACTTTGTAGCCCACGATGGCCTCAAATTCATAGTGATCCCCTTGCCTCAGCCTCCTGAGTACTGGGATTACAGGCATGCATCACCTTGCCCGGCTTTTGAGATTGGTAGTTCTTTCAGATGTTAAATATAGAGTTACCATATGGCCCAGTGTTATGAACAAATATGTCTTGAACAAATGTGTCACCTTAAAATGTATATGCTGTAGCCTTAACCCTCAGTGTGACGATATTTGGAGGGAGCATCTTTGGGAGTTAATTAGACACATATTAGGCCATTTGATTATATTATATGGCCCCAAAAGCAAATCTATAAACATGGAAAAAGGATTAGTGGTTGCCAGGAGCTACAAGAAAGGGAAAACCAGGAGTAATTACAGGATTTCTTTTGGAGGTGATAAAAATATTCTGGGATTAGATAATAGTGATTATTGTATAATATTATAAATATACTAAAACTCACTATATTGTACACTAAGTAATGAAATTTATAGTAGATGAATTATATCTCAATTTTTAAAGTGAATGATGAACAATAATGAAATGAGGCCCCTCTAGACTCCTTATTACACCATCTCAATGAAACTAATCAAAGCAATTTTAAAAGTCTGAATTTGCAAGGAAAAAATTGGTGTCCTAGACCAAAGCCAAGACCAAATTTATTAAATTACATTGGAGTCTTTTCAGTACTATGTTAGTGGCACCTGTAGAAAGAGAAATGGAAAGAAGGGGGTTTGGAATTAAGGGCTAGAGAGTGCCTCCCATGAACTTTCTCAAAGCCCAAGGTATCTAATAAAGGTTGTGAGGACAGCATTTAGCCCAGACCTCATGTTCTTGAATGGTGTGGGACACAAACTTGTACTTCTAAAAACATTGTCTCAATTTATAATGAACAGATACAATCACATCTTGTGTATCATCAACTGATATTTTAATATAAATACTTAAATTACAAATTACACAATTATATTGCAGTGTATTTGTGTGTTAAGAACATTAATTTGTTAAAAGTAAAGCTTTACTATATATCATTGTTTTTATAATTCTATTTTTGGCATTGGTTGTTCTTGCTATTCTAATAGATTTCTATCCCTTAGTGCGCTCATCTAGAAAAATAGGAATCATTCCTCAGTTGTGGTGAGCATTAAACAAGTTATAATTTCCATTCAGAACAGCACTAGGCCTGTATGTACCAAAGGTGATGCTGTATAAGACTCTACTATTACTTTCTCCACTGTGGTTAGTGCTCAGAGTACAGAGTATGTGCTGTGGGCTCAAAACATACATTTATTATATCAAAAGACTCTAAAAGCATCTTTTTACCCCACTCCCAAATTACAAACATATCTGCATGTACTTTTCTTTTTCTTCCTTTTATAAAATAATCTGGTGAAGCAGCTGAGACCAACCTGCCAGACTTGCTCCCTGACCCTGGCAGCAGATCCACCCTTTCTACAGCCTTTGAGTATTTTTTGATTCAGGTTAGTTTTATTCCTCTGCACTTGTCCCCAGCCTCCATCTCCTGCACTTGTTCTACTCTTGTAGTCAAGTTGCAACCTGTAGCCTGAGGACGACTACACTGAGATGAACCCCCGTCAGCTATGCCCACTCTTTGGCCTTTCTACACTGGGGAACTGCAGCCCTGCCATGACTCTGAGATCTCTGGAGATATGATCACTTTCCTCTCCTTGAGCTACATGTATACATGCATTTCCAGCCCCTTGAGTATGCTTTGAACACCAAGAATTTTGATGCTATACAGAACAAGCCAGTACATATCGCATGGTGTACATCACTTTGCTGAGTAGGTAACACATTAATTAAAAATTTGAACAAATCCGAAGCAACCAGCTTGCCACCCTGGTAAGTGACTGTGGCCTGGTAAACTGCGGCAGCCCCAGAGTGAGAACCACCAGCGTCTCCAGGGATCTGTGCTAAGTTGGAACTTAGGGTGCTGGGAAACCAAGCAACAAGCTCACCTCCCTGGTAAGCAGCCATGAGCCTACCAGCACACAGCTGACAATCAAACATTCCCCCTGCCCCATTAGCAAATGGGAGCCAGAGGTCTGAGCATCTCTTGGGAGGCTAACCATGTGTAATATAGCAAATAAAGGGGATTTCCTTCTACCATCTCTTTGAAGGCAAATATTTTTATCACTGTTTTGCTTTGTTCTGATTAATGGTATTGCTCTATTCAATATTCTGTTTTGTTAAGTTCTATAATGTTCTGTATTTCCTTTGATTTTGCTATACCTGATTGAAAGAACAACTATTGTGAAGATAATGAGATATATGACGGCACCTATTACTGTTATCCCGGTAACCTGCTGTGAAGTTCTATACCAATTTCACTATACTGTCTCCATGGGCTTTGTTCCATCTTGTTCTGTTGTATTTTACTAACTTCAAAATAACAAAAAAAAAATTAAAAATTTGAACAAATCCATTGATAATAAAGCATTGTATATTGCCTGCCTTTTTTTTTTTTTTTTTTTGTGCTGGGGATTGAACTCACGACCTTGACCTTGTGCTTTCCAGGCAGGCACTTAAGTCGCTGAGCTAAACTCCCAGCCCATATTTCCTGCTTTTTAAAAAAATATCCTTTCAGCGAGAGACAAGATGGCGGACTGGTAGGTAATAGCAGAGAGACCCTCTCTGAGAGAGACAGCTCAAATGCCAGAATAAAACACCCTGGAGAGACCCAAACAGAGAGAGATAGACTCTCACAACACAGAAAGAAACTAAAGCACAAAAACCCGCTCGAATAAGAGGTCCTGGGGCTACTATTAGTGAAGATAAGATCAGCGAGCA
>PVJX010025619.1:0-26715 GCA_004027295.1 Dolichotis patagonum | reverse complement strand
TTGAGAAAAATCACCTCTAACAAAGAAAAATTCTCTGTGTTGACTTATTTGAAAACTCCAAGATCTATGTCCTTTTCTTTTTTCCTTGCTTTTGGAGGAAAATAACTTCCAAAAGTTCTTCCCAAAAGAAAGCGCACTTTCTGTCAAATGAGTGAGCTTCAAGCCAATTTGAGATTCTAAAGTCAGTGTAACAGGAGATCAAGACTACAACAGTTCTGTGTGGCCTCGTCCATGAGACTAACATTCACAAATACAATGTGTGCACTCATATTCTGGAGCTATCTATTATTCTAATTTTTACATACTGAAAAAGCTTATTATTTATGTGCATGCTCTCATTGCGTTGTGAAACAGTATGTTGTGGGGCCTGAGACTCCGTGATATATGTATCATTTACCTTCTTGGGATTCTAAAACTTCTTAAAGGTTTGGGAGACACTGGACCTGTGTTGTTTTCATTCTTTCATTTTTATTGGTTTTATTCTGTTTTGTTTGGTCTGATGGTCTGGGCAGCTATTTTGAAGATCATAAGAAGCATTATGGTAGCCATTATTAAGTTCCTATTACCTATTACCTTGTTTTGAAGTCCTGTGTCACTTTCATTGTTTTATTTTGATTGGCATTATCATGTTTCGTTTGGCTTGGTTTTATTCTACTTAAAATAAAATTGTAAAAAGCTGTGGGAGAGAATACAAATGTGTTGCTCTGTCAAGCATATAAAAACATTACTTCCTTAAATAAATGCACATGTGTAATAGTGAATGTAGTAGTCATTCCAGGTTTTGGGATACAGAAAGTATCAATTTTTTTGTGATAGAATCTTACAGGTTAATTGCTTAGTCATCTTTCTTTTCCCTCATTTCTCTGGATACAATTTTTTTTTTTAAGACAAGAAGTTTTAAAAGTTAGATGTGTGAAGAGTCTTATTCAACATAATATCCAAAAAATTCCACAGAACACAAAGTTTAACATGAAATTATCAGGAAGCATGTTGACTTTAGAAAAGGACAATTTATTTTTTAATCTTTAAATTTTTAAACTTTTATTAGTACATGTTTGCAGTTCATGTACATAATGATTATATTCACTGCAGTGAATTTGTACATGCACATAATGCATTTTAATTCCCTTCATTTCTCCCTTTTTTCCAAACTTCCTTTTATTTTTCACCATCAGATTCATTTATTTACTGTTTAAGATCTTACAGAGTTAATTATCATACATATAAATTAAAAACTAAACAAGTAGGTCAAACATTATGTAAAACGTGGGAAAATTGCACTGTCAAGGTACACTTTTAGATACATTGTGCTAGATTAGAATACATTTTTTCTTTCTCTTTTTTCAAATTATATGTCATATATATTACATATCAGATATATGGTATATATATGAGAAAGAAGTTTCACATAAGAGAAATTATGTGATATTTAAATTTGTATGTCTATTATTTCACTTAAAATTATGGTCTCAATGTATGTCTATTTTCCTACAAATGATTCAAATGCATCCTGCATTATGGCAGAGTAGTAGTCCATTTTGTATAAATACCACATATTTTATACATTTACCTGTTGGTGAACATACAGGTGTTTCTAAGATTTAGGCATTATGAACTGTGCTACAATAAAAATGGATATATATTCACAACTTTGTAGAATGTCTTTAGCATTTTTGGGAAGCTACCTAGAACAAGGAATAGGGGAAATAGTTGTGTCAAATGAAAGTGTTATGTTTAGCTTTTTGAGGATTATTCATTCTGATTTTCATAGTGATTGTATCAATTTATTGTGTCATCAACAACGGAGAAGTGTTCTTTTCTCGCCACAGCCTCACCAGGATTTGTTTTTGATTGATTATTTGATAGTAGCCATTCTTTCTGGAGTGAGAAGGAATCTTAGTATTGTTTTAGTTTGTGTTTCTCAAGTGGCCAGGGCTTTTGAATATTTTCTCATGTATTTGTGGTCTATTTGTATTAAATGAAGAGATATCTCTTCATATCAAATGGCTATTTTTAATTGAGTCATTCAATTTGGGTGTCTATTTTTTATTCTTCATATATTCTAGATATTAGTCCTCTGAGGAATAGCTGGTAAAAAATTTTCTCATTCTGTAGGTTGTCTCTTGGCCCTGTTAGAGGTTTCATTCGTTGTACAGAAGCTTTTCAACTTGCTCTGATATCATTTGTTGATTCTTGGTGTTATTTCTTGTTCTACTGGCATTTTGATTAGAGTCCTTGCCTACACCTATGTCTTCAAGATTTTACCTATTTTGTCTTGCATCATATTAAATGTTTCTGTTCTAATGTTTAGATCTGTTATCCATTTTGATTTTAGCTCCATGCATGATGGGAGATACTGGATCTGACTTAAATCTTCCACATGTGGATAGCCAGGATTCTGAGCATCATTTTGCTAAAAAGGATATTTTTTTGCTACAGAGAAGGAATTTGTCACCATTTGTCAAAGATAACAGCTGAGTGGCCTGGGGTTGTTTCTGTATAATCTGTTCTGTTACACTGATCCATGAGTCTGTTCTTTTTTTTCTAATACTATGATTTTTTTTTTTATCACTGTAGCTTTGTAGTATGATTTGAAGTCTACATTGTGATTTCTTCTGTCTTTCTCTTAATGCCCAGAAATGCTTTTGTTATCCTAGGTTTCTTCTGGTTCCATACGAATTTTAGGATTGCAATGTCTAGCTCTGCAAGTCATGCTATGGCCATTTTGACTATATTGGTTCTGCCTATCCAAGGAAAGGGGATAGCTTTTCATTTTCTGATATTCTCTGCTTTCTCTCTCTCCCCCACTGGGAATCAAACTCAGGGCCTTGTGCTTGACAGGCAGATGGTTTGCCACTGAGATATATTCCCCAAAATCTCTTTTTCCAGAGTACTGTAGTTCTCCTTGTAGAGGTTTTTCACCTACTTTGTTATATTAGTTCCTAAGCATTTCATTTTTCTTAGTGCTATCACAAAGAGTATTATTTCCCTAACTTCCCTCTTAATGAGTTTGTCATTGATGTACAGGAATGCTATTGAGTTTTGAGCACTGATTTTGTAATATAGTGTGTACTTTCTATTGATTCTAGATTTCTCCTACTTAAAACACACTTGCTTTCTTACATTTACCTAACCATTTATCACTTATAACACTTTAGCAGCCTATACTATGAAATTTTCTGACCTCCGAAGACATTGGATTATCCATCTATTTTTCTGTCCTTGAAAGCAATTTCAATTGTGCTGATTACTTTTTTGGCTGTAACAATAATCTTTAGCTTAGTGATGATTATTTTGAAACATTTATATCTCATCTCAAAATTTTCTATATATTGTACATATGTATGAATATACATATTAAATAAAGTTATATTATATTTTATGTATCATATCTACTTATTTATATCATATATGTCTAAGTCATGTATATTTGTTTATATTGCTCATGATTGTCTACAGAGGTTTAATTACAAAAATTTCCAATGCCATTTACAAATACTACTTGCAGTGCAGTTTCATCCTGATAAATTGATTTTAAGGTGAAAATATTCCAAGTGAAAACACATTTAATATGCTTTATTAATTGAATGTTATATTTCAACTTCTCCTATCTTAAATATACTCAGAAGATGTGCATTCGTCTACAGTAGAGCTGAATAAAGCTTATTTTTAAGAAGGTGTTGAATATTTCATGCCTAGTAGCCCCTCCCTTTTCTGCATGAGATATGTTTCAAAACTCTAGAGAATTCCTAAAACTATGGTTAGCACCAAGTGTACTTTTATGTATGCCTATGTAAAACTTAATTTATAATTTAGGGACAAGAAGAAATTAACAAAAGTATCCATAGGAGAATAGTTTCCCCCATATACTATAACAGAAGTTATGTGAATGTGTTCTCTCTGGGCATCCTTCAATCCAAATGACTTGACACACAAAATTTTAGATGTTGTGGGAAATTGAGGTGTGCTAACTTAAAGCAGCTTAAAACATTTTACAGGATTATTTAGCATACTTTTTAATATGTATTATATGCTATAGACATTAAAATAACAGTAAAATGTGAAGAGGTGGCTACTGTTATTTAATAATAAAAACTACTTCCATTTGTGTATCTTTAATGATGAGTAGAATTAGGCAGGGTACATGTAGGAAACACCAAAGATTCAAGACAGTGATAATTTTTAAGTTTGCAACTGAGAATGCTATAAAAGCTTCCCTGTTAGTAATGTTTTAACTCCTATTCCCTGGACACTGTTTTCAGGTCTTGATGCCATCTTAGGAAATACCTAGTGTCAACAAAGTCCTTAGTGCCCAACTTCTTTAATGGCTAGTCAATAGTTGAGGAAAGTGGTACATTTTATCAAATACAGTATTTATTAACTTCTGAAAAATTTGTTGTATAAAGAAGGATATAAATGTAACCAGTGTTCTCATGGTATCGATTGCAGGAACTCTAGGGCAAAGGTCATTGCTTGAATATTCCTCTAGCTGTAGAATGAAGACAGCAAACGTGTGGAATTCTAACCCCTGTCAAAGTGTTACATTACCCTCAAATACCCCATGAGCCCAACTTTGGCGATCCAAAAAATTAATCTGTCTAATTGTAACAAATATTCCTCCAAACTTTCTTGAAGAAAATGTCTTTTCTCTTCCTCATTCTCTTAAGATATTTCTGCTTCCCAGAACCTTTATCATGTTGTGGGCTCTACCAATGTGATTTGCTGTGGGTTAGGAGAATGAATAGTGTTTAGTGAGGAAGCATGTAGGTTCATTATTGTTCAAGTTACCATAGTCACTTTTCTATCATTGACTCTTACTGTTACTGCCTCAGATCCCTGGAAATGAAACCAAAACCATATGAAGCTGCTAGATTCTCAAATTTCGATCAAGGTCATTGCTATGATAGAGGTTACCTTGATGTGTTATTGAGGATATTCCCACAGAAAGGGCACATTTTTACACCATTATCTCCAAAGGTAAGAGAGGAAAGGTTTATTTAGCTCACAGTTTGCAGAGAATTCAGTCCATACTAGAGTGATTCCCAGCCAGGGTGACACATGGCAGAGGGGCAACAGTTCATGGCAGTGGAAGATCGCAAAAGCAAGCAGGCAAGGGAACATGAGACAAACCACTTTCTGTCCTATATGTTGTATCCAGTGTACTGGGATTAGCGTGGTGCCAGTCCCATCAGTGGATTGATCCAGCAGTCATCCACCCTTAATTTCAGCACACTAAACCTCAGCTCTACTAGGAATCAGTCACATACTCTAGATTTAGCACCTCTAAAAAAACTATTGACCACATGGGACTTTGGGGGAACACTTATACACAAACTATAATATCAATACTCTAAACAAAGTATAATATCAATACTTTAAGTGGGTCAGGTATTACTTTTATGTGTTTCCTGTTTCTTATGGGGTTGTTAAAGTCATTCTATTTTAGTTTTCACAGTCTTTTCTCATTCTAGGTCTCAGATCATAGACAGGATTTAGAAAACAAATCTAGGTGGAAAATGTTATGAGAATCACTAACCTCGCCTTATTTTTACTATATAGTGGAATACATAAGTATCACACATGGAACTTCTACTGGAGTATTTCTTCACTTTAAACAATTTATATTCAAGTAGATTTCTCAATCTCTCATACTTTGATCATTAAGTATGTTCTGCAAGTCTTCAAGGCATACTTATATTTTTAGATGCTTACTGTTGAATAAAAAATTGTTTAAACATGAAATCATGTCTCTTACAACTTTATTTCTATAAAATAATGTGACTTTATCATAAAGTACAAATGTAGAGTTGAAAATAGATTATTAAAAACATTTTCTTCTCTTGCATTTTGTAAGTGTAAGATCAGTAAAGATATTTTCCTGAATATGTTGAAGTGTCAAATAGATATTTTTTCAGGGAGAAAGATTGGTAAGACAAAATGTTTTCTTGAAGCTAAGTAACAACACAGTGATTTCTGAGATACTTTGAGATTTTGAAAGTCAAGGGCTCCTTTTTTATAATACAACATGGAAGCTAAATTGTAGGAAAATAATCACATTAAGATCTAGACACTGGCACTGCCAATCCTGAGAAAGCCTTTGGTACTATGGGAGGTAGTTCTACCATTTGTAAGGGAATCAAATGAACTAACTAACAAATGAACCAATGAATGAACTAACAAACACATTTCTCTTTTACGAAAGTGATTTAAATAAGAAAGAAATACCAAAAATATTCTTATTTGAAAATAATATTATCCTTTACACAGAGAATCCATAAAATTCTACTCAAAGACTTAGAGCTAATATACTCATCAACATAAAAGGGTGCTAAATAAACACACAAAAATTAATAATGTCCCTATACACCCAGAAAGAGCACACTGAGTAAGATATCAGAAAAACAGTCTCTTTCACATTAAGTTCAAAGAAGTTAAATACTTTTGAATTAACCTAATCAAGACACTGAAGACCTCTATCATAAAACCATATTGGTGTGAAAGAAAGATTAAAGGGGACATTAGAAACCTGGAAGACATACCTCATTGATAAATAGGCAATAGTAAAATCATCAAAATGTTTATATTCTGGAAAATGGCAGAAAGATTTAACTTGATCCTGATAGAAATAACACCAGCCTTTTACACAGAATTGGAAAAAATGATACAAAGATTTATGTGGCATTAGATGAGACATAGGAAAGAACTTCTATGTAACAAGAGCAAGGCAGGAGGCTCTGTGATCGTGCATTTCATGGTACACCTCAAAGCCACATTAGTGAAAACTATACAGTGCTGGTACAACAGCAGACATGTTGTCCAACAGAACACAGAACATAGAAACCACACCAAGTACCTTCAACCATCTGATTTTTGACAAAGAGTTGAACAATATATGCTGGAGAAAAGATTCTTCAGCAAATAGTGTTGGCACAACTGGTTATCCACATACAAAAGACTGGATCTTGATCCAAACTTCTCACCCTATACTAAAGTCAAACCAAAATGGATCGAACACATATGAATTAAAATGGAAACATTGTTTTTGCTGTAAGAAAAACTGGTAGAACTCTCAAAGACTTAGGCATAGATATAGACAAAGACTTCCTGAACAGAAAACTCTAATTGCACAAGAAATAGTACTAAGAATCGACAAATGGATTATATCAAATTAAAAAGTTATGCACGACAAAGGAAATAGGCATCAGAAGGAAAAGACAATTTATGGAATGGGGAAAAAATATCATCTACTACTACAATAAGGAACTAATATGTAGACTATAGAGAAAACTCCCCGAAATAGACCTGCTAAAATAAGGCAGTAAAAAGGGGCAACAGGAAAGAACAGATACTTGGACAGAAGAATGATAAATGATCAATAAATACAACAAAAAATGCTCAGCATCGTTGACATTTAGAAAATTGCAAACCAAAACAGTGCTAACATTATACCTTACTTCAGTCAGAAGAGCTATTGCCAAGGACTCAAAAACCAAGAAATGCTAGTAAGGTTGTGGGGAAAAAGAAACCTTTCTACATTGTTGATGGGGTTGTAAACTAATACAACCACTATGGATATCATCATGGAGATTTCTCAAAAAATTAAACAGAAATTTCACCTGACTCAGCTGCACCTCTTCTGTGTATTTTCCCCCAAAAGCTAAAGTCATCCATACTACAGGGATACATGCATCCTTGTTTTTATAGGAGCACAGATCACAATAGATTAATCATGGAGGATGACTATATATTCATTAACAGATGAATAAAGAAAATATAGGATATATATCCAAAGGAGTACTACTCAACCTTAAAGGTGGATAATTTTAAATCATTATAGGAAAATGGGCAGATTTTAAGACTATAATATTAAGACAAATAAATTAATCACCAAAGATTCAATATCACATGGTATCTCTGAGAGTATAAATAATTTGAAAAGCAAAATAAAAGAGGTATGTTAAGAAACAGGGAAGTATTCTCCAGAGATAAGGGGATACAGGAAAGGAGGGAGAGGGAAGGATGAAAGGGGACAAAGGGGATAAACGATTGAGATTTGATATGTGTGCATTTCAGGCAACCAAGCTGAATGCAATCACTCTGTATTGCAAGATGCACTAACACAAATAGGAAAAACCTCTCCTATCACGTATCACTTTACAGCCTTCTATAATTAGTAGTTAATATTTTTTGCAAAGTAACTACTATATTCAAAGCTTTACTCTAACTGGTTTACTTACATTATATTCAAGCCTTATTATTAAAAGTTATAAGAAGCATTAATGTTTCCATTCTACAGATGTGAAAATGTGTACTGAAAAATATCAGATGACTTGTTTAAATCAAATCGTTTGAGCAAGCTAAAGTTCCACGCTGTGGATCAAGGTCAGACCCGTTTCTGGCTAAAGCCTGCACATTTTGTTAGAACAATAACACATTATCTTTGCTATTGAAATATTTTCATAACATAACAATTCAATAGATAAATTCTTTATTTCTAGGAGCACATATAGCAAAAGTAATTAAAAGAAAATAAATAAATTGCTATTTCTGATTTTCATCCAATGTAATCTCGTTTTTAGGGCATTTTAAGAATAAGATGAGAGTAATATTTCTGCTGATTTAGAACAATGTAGTACACAAAAGTTGTGCAGAATTTAAATTGGTTAGCAAATAAAATCTGAAAAGAGTAAAATCACACTGTCAAGTAACAGAATATTCCTTATTTAATTATTATTACAAGAGAAGGAATCAGTTGTCCCTTTCATTGGGGTAAGAGGGAAATTAATAGAACATAACTTTAGTGGTTGGACTGATGGACCCTCAAAAGACATTTTCACCCAGAATCTTGAGTGTTGTCTAATTGGACCATTATCTTTATCTTGCATTGGATGTTTGTAAGCTAGAGATATCGGGATGAGATCATCCAAGATTAGAGTGGAACCTGAGTCCAATAACTCCCGTAGCACTGGGGCTTAGATAAGACACACTGAAGAGGCCACTCAAGGAGCCAGGGCCTGTGTTGGTTTTCACAAAGCAAGACTCCTTTATAGCTAAGGAAGGCGGGAATAGGTGCTGAAAACATTTACCCTTTGCACCTCCAAAAGACAACAAAGATACCACACCTTGGGTTTGGATTTCTGAATTGAAACCACAATACTCAGCACCAGCAATTTAAGAGAAGAGGTTAATTTGCTTCATAATTTCAGAGGATTCAGCCCACGGGTGGCCAGCTCCAAGGGAGGAACATAATGGTAGGACTGTGTGGCAGAGCAAAAGTGGAGGGTGACCAGGAAACAGAAAAAGGGAACAGCACCAAAGAGGAAGGGCCCAGGGATCACACAGAGTCCCAAAGATCATGACCCTGTAACTAAGCCAGACTTACCCTGAACTGTGCTTTACTAATTCCCTAGGCATTTGTTAATGCAATCAAGTTGACGTCATGATTAGGGTCACAGAGAGCATTTTAAAAAAAATTTTAAACTACTTATTTGTGTTAATTTTTTATGATGGTCTTAATAAATTTACAATTTCTCTAGAAAACTGTTTAGAGTGGCAACATGTAAACACAAATGGTAACAACAAAAGAAACAACAACAAACAACAACAAAAGAAAAAAATAAAGCCTCCCCAAATCTCCATATTCTATGTGGAATAATTCTAGTCTTTCACTAACCCAAGTTGTTATCTCATAGACAAAACACATAAACAAGTACAGCAACTAAATCAATAACCTTAAATTGTTCTCTAGGATTATCTTTTTGCTTTTTCTTTTCTTCTTGTTTTACTTTTCAATGTTGGGATTGAACTCAGGGCCTTTGCATTGAGCTATAATTTTAGTCAATTTTCAAATTTCATTTTGTTTTGAGATTCTCTGTAAAATAGCATTTGCACAGGCTGGGCTCAGGCATGTAATCTTCCTGCCTCAGCCTTCCAGAGTGCCAAGATCACAGAGATATGCCGCCATGCCCACCACAACTGAATTTTCTTATAAACAAGAATGCACACTAGAAGGAAATACCAACGATGCTGGAATATCATCTTTTCTGGTCTGAGCTTTTCTGAGCATCTATCATTTACAAAGTCTTATTGGTAAGAAAGATCATCACCTACTTAAAGTGACAAATACACATTTGTCTCACATTCAACCTCAAAATTCCGGTTTCCATAGTTCTTCTCTTTCTCTTCATTCCCAACTTAAATGGGCTTGTATGAAGTGTAGTATGTACTCGTGCTTATGGAAATGGAAGACTGATGATTCGGTTGTAAATTGCATATAAAAGCCCAACAAATGAAGCATGTACTATAAATTTAATTACTTATGTGATTTATTTTGTTTTTATGAGACCAATGCTTTAATAGTTTTTTTTAAATCACAGAAACACTTGATTATGTAACCACAATAAAAAAGAATTAGTATTCTCATAAATAATAGTGCCCCATTTAGAAACAGAGATTTAGCAAATTCTGCATCCCATCCTGCAGTGTTATATTTGCAGAATATATATATATTTATATCACCCTTATGGACACATGAACTGTTTTTATTATCCTTGTCATTTATTGGAAGACTTTCTCGCTCTTGATTTAAAACAGGATGGCACAGACAGCAGCTTTTTGCAGTCCAAGCCCAAATAATCCAACTTCATAATCATGATGAGAAACAACCCTTCCCTCCTCCCACCTCTCCTCTATTCTTTTTCTCTAAAGTTGCTTTCTCGGCTCAGTGACAACACTGTCTCCTGACAAACTGGCCACAATACCAGAAATCTGATCGGTCAGCAGGATTTTTTTCCATTTCCTTGTCACAATATTCAGTTAGACACATGTTGTCATGTGTTGCACTGATTCACTGGCATGGCATTTCTTCCCTATCAAGGCACAAGCCTTTTAGGCAGAGGTGATAAGTTATTGTCCACTTTGCTTTTTGTGGAAAAAATGAGCTACTTTATTCCTGAATTCTTGATCTGTCACCTCCCATGACTGGGAGTCAGTACATGAGATGTCACAAAGCAGGATCTGAAGGCCAGATTCCGATGAGCAAAATAGTGGCTGATCAAATAGGAATGTTTGATATACAGGTGAGGGGCTTTGCTCTTTCTGTCCTTCCAAAGAGGACTGTTTAGAGTATTTCCTAGCCCTGAGGCATAAGCTTATTTCCTATTCTCCTTTTAAATTGGCCTCAGTATAAAATCCCCCAAAGCCCACCACAGTTGCAACCATACAAGCCAGAGACATAAGTGAATTCTCATTCTCCACCTTTCTTCATTCTGCTTCAAACTTTCTTATTTTGGTTCTTTCGAGTTCCCAATTTACTTGGTTTTTGCTTTTCTTCATTTATATCCTTTGGGTAGTTTTATATAACTTATTATTAAAAAGGTACAAAACAGATTTTTCTGTATTTCCTCGTAAGTGTGGGGCCACTCTCTCCAATCTCAGAAATCAGTGTCCACTGTGTGGTTTTCCATCAGCTGAGGTTGTGTGGCTGTCACCTGACTTCCTACATGTTTAGGTAGGAAAAGAGCCTTCCCAAAAGATTCTGTTGCATAAATAGTCTCAATCAAATTTAAAAGTGCCTTATTTGCAAAAAGCATCTATACATTATAAGAGCCAACATACCACACCAGGTTTCTTCCTTTGATAAAAGGACTATTTTATTCCTGAATTCCCATAAAAATAATGAAAACATTATCAGTCTTCACATTTTAACTGAAATATTTGGTGTGGAAAAATAACTGAACTAACCCTGAAATCTATGATTTTAAAAAACTCTTAGGTCTACTGTTTCAAAGAATAATTTGACCTCCACAAGAGTACAAGCCCAATTTTTTTCTGCTTTTATGTTTTGTTTTGTTGGTAGAAAGTTTCTTGTAGCACAATGTATCTTTTTAATGCAGCCTATATGTGTGTGTGTGTGTGTGTGTGTGTGTTTGCATTAACTCAAAATGTCCATAATTTTCATTTTGCACTTACCTCTCCACTTCTTTCAAAAGTGATATTGCATCTGTATTGTGTTGGCAATCAAGAATTGTTGATTGAAAAGAAAATCATCTATTCATGACTCTTAGGGCATTCTGCTCCATAATTTGGCACTGACAGACCATGGTAGACCGGCATATCTGCCAGGATTTTTGATTTTTGGAAAAAGTCAAAGTGATAAGGATGGAAAAAGATTTCTTTAAACAAGCAAGATACATATATAAAAACATGTACCATTCACCTATATGTATAATTCTTAGTAAGGCAGGCAAAAGCAGGTAGAATTTAAAGAAAATCATGTTGAAGTAGAAGATATAGGGAGATAAAAACTCTGATTTGAAAAGTTCTGAAATTCAGAGTACTTATTGTAGTCAGTGGCGATAAAGCACTTCAGTCCCATTGGATTTAGAGAAACAAGAATTCCCACGTCCAAAGGGAGACAGGTCAAGGATCAGTGGTGTAAAACCCAAGGGCTTGGTCTTAGCCTACAATAAGGATCCCATCCAGTTAAAGGCCAGGACTAGAATCTAGATTTTGTATTTTTAAAATAATCATGACACAAGCAAAGGCAGTAAAGGGAATGCAATTCCACTGGAAGAAAGATTCTGTGCCCTATTCCTGTATATGGCACATCATCAGGGCAAGAATAGAGCAGTGTTCTGTGGAGAAGACCATGAGATCCTTGCTGGGACATGCAGAGGGGCCTGAGTGGCCATCTCCCTAACCCTAATCCTGCTGTTGTAAGGACCAGGGCCCAGGTTTTGGATACACACCTGAGGATGCACTTTGACTTTGCTATTTCCTAGCTGTTAAACTAAACGAAAATTAACACTTCTAAAGTATACCTCATGGATAATACTTGCTCTCAGTATGAGTATTGATTGAGATAAAATATATATAAAGCAATTAGGAAAGTATCTGCTACATAATAAACAATCCCCCAAAGAAACAATAGAATTACAAATATTTAAATACTATATCTACTCAAAATTGGAAATCTGAATGAAGGTCAGTAACTTTATGTAACTTACCCAAGCCATTCAAATAGCATGAAGGCTGCTCCACTTACCATGAGGCTGCATCTCTAAAACCTATTCTAAGTTTAAAGTACCTGCCTACTCTAGTTTAAACATGCTCAGAACGCTTACCTTAGCTTTCCGTTAGGCAGACTCTTTTTAAATATTTTTTTATTTTAAAAAGCAAAACAGAAAAAAATATAGGCAGATTCTTACAATACAAAGCTGGGTTTTTTTGTCAGTGTTGAATGTCTCATGGAATTTATTAAATACAGTGTTGTTATTAAAAAAAGGTAGGCTGACTTTATGATTATACTTTCTCACTAACAAAAGTGAGGGTCAATCTACCAGAGCCAGGAACATTCCTATAAGCGATCTTCTAGGAATCATAATCCTAACTGCAAATTCTCTATCCTTCTAACTAACTGGAACTAGATGTGGTTAATATTCAGCCCAAAGTTAGAGGCCAGTATCCACCCCATAGATACTGTGTAGTGAAGAGTGAATCTCCCCTCGAAAGATCTGCTCTCACTTTGGGCCAACGTAGGTAATAAAATAATCTAGGTCAGGTACAGTGCAAGTCTGTTTGATTTACATATTTGGGTGATTTTTAATAATCACTGTATCGTGGAAGCTATTCTTATGAAAGTCGTATGCATGTTGAAGTCATGTGTGTGCACTTAGTGATTCTTTTAGAGTTAATGAGGTAGGGACAGTTTATTTCAAAAATCTTGAAACCACATCCATCGTAACCAAGTTCAAGACTACCACTGGAGTTTCTCCATATATTGCAAAAATATTTAGCAAATTTTTCCTCTACCTTTTTCTTCTCAAGTATTGCCACCTTCTTGCTTTACAAAACAGTGTACTAATCACATAAATTAAATATGGCAAATCAAGGTGATGACTTCCCAATCTGTCCCCAAGACCAATTTCTGTGGATTTCTCTGGAGGATTTCTCTGGTGGATTTCTCAGCAGCTTCCACCTGGAGCTTCATATTTGCCTACTGTTCAGATATAAATCACACCAATGGCCAGAAAAGAGTTTGCTTAGTGAAACTACAGTAACACGGCAGGTCTGACATCCTTTAGATTCTTACTTTAATTTATGAAGAGATGAAACTAAGACAATACCAAAAATTCTATGCTGGTCAGAAGCCAGTGAAGTGAGATCAAGAATAACACTGCATTGTGACCAGTGGAAGGTCAAAGCTAATCCTCTTTCTCATCCTCATTCTGTGACCATCAGAGTGCGCTGTTGCAGGTGGATGGTGATTTGGGGGCCGTCTTAGCTTTGGAGGTGATGTGGATCTCACTTATATTTTACAAGTCATTTGGCCTGATGGTAATAATGGCAGTGAAGCTGAATTCTTGTTATGTAAAAAGGCCATGTTCTTTATAAATAAATACCTTGGTCCTTGTACTTAGCTGTCAGAGGAAGGCCATTATCCAGTGGCCACCGCTAGATACCATAGCTTTCATTTGGTAATTTGGTGGTATGGTTAGGCACCTGCCAAGCAGAAGGCAAACTTGGAAGTGTTTGCAATTCTGAAAATGGTCTTTTATTTCTCTCACTACAAGTAAAATAAGCTGAAATCTTGCCTTTACAGCATCATTTAAAAAAATTCTATGGCCTGTTGTATCTTTTAAAAACCAAATATTCTCCCAGTTAAATGGGAGGTAAAAAATAAAAGCAACCCATATTGAACTTTTCATGGTTAAGAATGAGTATTGCCAAGGGTAAAATTATAAATATAGGAAAGGAATATAGGAGAATCATGTAAAATTCATAGCTCTACTTTAGGCTGATCTCAACAAAACAATATATGAAATTATGCAAACAGAAGTTTTTCTTAATAATCAACTTGAAATCGGCTGTTTCACATATGCACTTCTTTTCTGTAACCTGATCCTACCATGGTCATCAATTTGGATTATTTGGAAAAGTATCCCTTCTAAGTTTCTTGATAATGCATGCTGCACACATTTTGTCCTCTTGCAGTAAATATGCTTTCCGTGGTTCATTAAGATACCATGTCTCCATCATAATTCAACTCCAAACTTATGTGCACCTTAGAACTAAGCCATGCATTGCATAAAAACATCATTGCTCTTGATTATTGCAGAATCTGATAAAGTTACATTTTCTTAAAGTAAAAAATATTTTCATAAATGAGTTTGAGTTTGCTCAATTCTGATCTGGCTATTCTAACAGCTAGATGTTGGGTCTTCTAGATGTATTTATTTAATAATGCTGCCATTTTAAGAAGTATTGAAATGCAATTTTAAATCTGCACACACAGACACACACACACACACACACACACACACGGAATTTAAACGCTCCCAGTTTCCACTGATGATTATAAAGGGTTAACATATTCAAAGCTGGATGATGATATTATGGATCAGTCAAAATGTGTTAGCCTTGAAAAAGTTGAACCACCATAGTGGATGAATAAGTGGGACTTTTCACTTTTTCCTCAGGAAGTTACATGTTCTGTCTTCCCAGAGTGAAAATTTAAAAGTTTAAAACATCTAGTAACCTCTATGTGCCTTGAAATTACAAGAGACCAGAGTGCTGAACAGATGAGGCTTCCCATGGATATCATGGAAGACTATGTTGTTAGGCAAAATATCTTCATAGTGCCAATGAACCATCTATATTCTCATGGAATTGAGAAATTCTTTTTTCTTTCCAGAATGGACTCTTGATTTTATTTTTTACATTATTCCAAACATTTTTTTACCCTACCATTGACAGATTCCTCATATTCTATTTTTTGTTTGAAATGATATTTCTTACCTTTTTCGCCTACTGGGCTCCATTAGAAAAGGGGAGATTTTTTTTTTTCAATGCTCACTTATTCATCATTCGACATATGTGTATAAAGAATATTTCCCATGTTTTACAAAGTTCTAGGTGCTAGTGAAAGAGAGAAGCCAGGTCTTTATGCCAAAGGATGAAGGTAGATAGGGGAAAAGTGGGGTGATAAGTAAATCATAGTTATAGAGAAAGAAATGTTAAAGAGAATGAATGAGATACTAGGATAGAGACTCATTACTGAAACTAGCCAAGAAAAGGATAGTTGAAAACAAGTTGTCACTGGAGTAGCACACTGATGGTAGGAGGAAGTAAACTGTGAGAAGATTTCAGATAATAAAGATCAGGGTTATTGAATGACAAGAGTAGAACTACGATGGTATCTCAAGGAATAAAACAACCTGTGTGGTAAAATGTGGTAAATGAGATAGAGAATGGCAGAAGATAGCATGGAGACAGCAGGGAGAGAGAGAGAGTAATAAAACAAAGTGCAGCCTTGTAGGAATTTGAAGATATTTTAATGAATTATATAATTAGATTATTATTTTACAACCCAAATATCTTCCCAGAAGCAAGTATTACACTGATTTCCAAACCACAGGAGAACCCAACCAAAAAAGAAACCTAGCAGCCAATCTCCCTAATGAACGTAGACACAAAAATCCTCAATAAGGTACTGGCAAACAGAATACAGGAAATTATCAAGAAGATTATATACCATAACCAAAATGTAGGATTCATCCCAAGGATGCAGGGATGGTTCAACATACGCAAATCAATAAATATAATATACCACATTAACAGAATCAAAGACAAAAAAAAATCATGTGGTCACCTCAGTAGATGCAGAGAAAACATTTGACAAAGACTAACACCCATTCATGATAAAAACCTTACAGAAAATTGGAATAGATGATCTTTACCACAATCTGATAAATGTCATCTATGAAAAACCAACAGCTAACATCATACTAAATGGTAAAAAACTGAAAGCTTTCATGTTAAAATCAAGAACAAGACAAGGATGTCCATTAATATCACAATTGTTCAATATAGTTCTGGAAACCTTAGCTAGAACAATTAGACAAGAAAGAGAAATTAAAAGAACAAAAATAGGAAAGGAAGAAGTTAAATTACCCTTATTTGAAAATGGCACGATACTCTACATAGAAAACCCCACAAACTATACCAAATGACTGTTAGATTTAAACATTAAATTTAGCAGTGTGGTTGTATACAAAATCAACAATCAAAAATCAATAGCATTCACATATGCAAACAACAAACTCACAGAGAGAAATTAAGGAATCATGAAGTACTTAGGAATCAATTTAACAAAGGAAATAAAACATCTATACATTAAAATTACAGTACTTCGAAAAAGGAAATCAAAGAGGATATCAGAAAATGGAAAGATATCCCTTGCTCACGGATAGAAAGAACCAACATAGTGAAAATGGCACTACTCCCAAAACTGTTATGCAGATTCAATGCAATCCCAATCAAAACACCATTAGCATAGCTCCCAGAACTTGAGTGTTGTTTCTTAATTCTTCGATACATGAATTGCTGTGGCACAAAAGAGTACACCACTGGTATTCTGCTCTACCTTGTGCAGAAAAAAGAAACCCAGATAGTGGCTCTTACTCATTTTATATCAGGTATCAGAGAAGGGGAAAGGAAGTTGCATTTTACATAATCTCTCTGCATGATTTACAGGCAGGAACAGCTGGAACACTGTAGTATTTTTGTCTGCATCTCTGACTTTCTCAGGTAGGGCAGTTATGTAGACATAAGGCAAGACTCAGAGTCATGTTTACATTCTGCTCTTCACCACTGACTAGTCGCATGATTTTAGAAAAGAGGAGCAACATAGCTGAACCTCAGATTCCATCTCTTTAAAGTAAAACAATAGTACTAGTGAAACTACTCATATGACAGTGATTTGCAAATTGGAAGGGCTAACTAGTTGTTAGACATTTTGATGAATGAGAATATAGGTATATAAAAATACGTTCAGGTGCATTGTTATACACAAAATTGGACACCTAGGGCTGAGCCCCACCTTGATCCTGGAGTATCCTGAAAGCCCCAAAGTCAATGCAAAAGTGGGGTTTCAATTAAAAGGCGCTAACAGTCACATTTGAGTAAAAATTTGGCAAGGGAATTTGAAGGATCATGTCCTTCATGGGTTAGAAACATTTTCTATGAAGGGAAAGAAAGTAGATATTTCAGTTTTTGCTCCCATGCATTCTCCATTGAAGTCAATTTTGCTCTTCTAGCACAAAAGCAACAATAGATCATACATTTAAAAAAAAGAATGATTCTGTTCCAATATAACTTTATTTGTGGACTCCCAAATTCAAAACTCATAGAGCTTTCATGGGTGAAATATACTCTTTTTTGACAGTTTTTCAAATATTTAAAATGCTAACAGTTATTTTTAGCTTAAGAGCCATACAGAAATACGAGGTGGGATGGATTTGGTCCAAGGGCTATGGTTTGCCAACTTCTGATTTAGTTCATTCTTCTCTAGCTTGGATTAATTGTGATGGAAAATTCAAATCTACTAGCTGCTAATTTCGCTGTTAGTGATACATGAGAAGACAGGATAATTAGAACTTCACAGTGAGAGACTATCATTGAAATATCAAATAATAAAAACCCTATTCATAAGGAATATTTTAAAAAGAATTTATTTAAGTAAAGAAGATGATTTACGAACAATTTTCCCCAGAAAATACAGACATATATGGGATCTCCCCTAATAAGAGTGTCCAGCTAGATGAAGAAGTTTGCTAATTGACACACATAAGTTTATAAAAGATAAATAGAACTTCATTTGTAGCACACATAAGCTGTGTTGTTATGCACAGACACACCAAGTTCACTGTTGCTAAGAATCTTGTCAGATTAAATCAACCTGAAAATATATAATTGTGACATCTTGTTCTCTTTGGTACAGAGTGTGCCACTGTAGTCATTATCTCAAAGTTCTTTCACTCTGAGGAGCATCAGTATTTAATTATATTCTTTTATGAGCCCTCATTTGTAGACATCATCTTCTTTCAGAGTTGGCTTTGCGGAGGAAAATAGGTCATTATTTCTAAGACTGTACCCAACAGAACATTAAGCCTCTCAGCAGTGTCCTTTTAAATAGAGCATCTTGTGGAAACAAAACTCCACGTTCTTGTTGAAAATTCTTTAGCTGCCAGTTGGCAGATGAACACGTTTTCCAGTTCCTAAGGCCTTTACTGTCCACAGCGAGATCTGAGAGATGACAGGTTTGTGGCCTGTTTCATATAGCAGGTGGGTTGTCTCATAACAAATGGTGGGGAGAAGTATTTTATGTCTCTATTTTAAGTGAAAAGCCACAGCTGGGGATTAAACTCAGCAGCATAAGCTCCTGTCTAGCAAGCACGAGGTTGCGAGTTCGATCCCTAGTATAAAAAAAAAAAAGCTAGAACTATCAATCATTTGAGAATAATTTCTAAGAATCTCTGTGAGAAAGGGATTCACAGTTAACACATGAGGTGAGGGATGCTGAAGATTAGGATTTGACAAAACTGGACCAATTGTGTGTTTATGTTTGCTGGAACACAGTTATATGTGTATTTTTATATACTTACCTTTTATTCATGTGTATGTGCATGTATTTATCTCTAGCTGTTTTGTTACTACCATGGCAGGGTTGAGGAAACCTTGCAACATCTCAATTATTTACTGGTCTTTCATCAAATTAACTTTGCTCATTCCTGCCATAGACTGTTAAAATTACAGTTAAAAATAAAAATGCACTTGCATTATCAGGGTGTATTACAATTTTCAAGGAATTTTTCAAAATTAATTTCTAACATGCTACTTTCAGCTTCACGTGAGGAAACATGTTAAAGTGTTGTTGTATCCACTTTTTATCTAAATATATTTTCTAGCATAGAGTGCTAGGCATTTTACTGGTGTTTCAAAGAAAACTCACATACTATCCATTCTGGCTATATGAACAATGGTATGTATTTGTATGCTTATATGTTTAATAGAGACAAAGTTTTTGAATTTTTAAAATTGGAATTGATCTGCATTCACACCATCAAACAATATACTCAGACTGTTCATTAACATGCACCAAGTTTGGGAGAGTATGATGGTTTTATATGTAAGAAATTCCTCAAATACTTGATTGAGAAGGAAATAGTACTCTTTCCACTATGTAGGTTTTTCCCTTTTCCACAATGGCTAAGAATAAGAATCATGGTAATATGACAAAAAGGCTCACCCCAGAGATGGATAGTATGGGTGCTACTGAATGTATTGTGTAGAAAATTCTAGCATACCCTAACTAGTAAGTGTTTTTTTTTTTGAACAAGATCAACACATACTACCTTACCCTGAGAAAAACAATAATCTGGCTAAATGGATTGTTAGACTCAGAAAAAACAAACAAACAAACAAACAAACCAATAACTGGTATTCTTTAATTCAGGTAAGATATAGTTATTTTCCTTTATGCTCCCCAAATTCTGTTAACATACATCCATCCTTAAAAAGCGCTGCCTACACACTCTCTCTTCCAGTCAGCACATAAGTGGACATGGAATTTCAGCTGGCAGTTATTGAAGAGCTAGATTGAAGAATGGATACCTACAGGATTTTTTTTTTAACTTTTACATATATACTGTATTTTGAAAAAGAAACTTTTCCTAAGTAGAATCCAAATGTCAAACTAAACATTGTGATGAAATGCAGCAAACAAACATAAAGGAACATTTAAGAATCTCTTTTTGAAATTCTGATTTTTCTCAAATGCCTTTTTCTCTTGAAAATCCAAAAGAAATCCAAACACCCATCACCTAACCCAATGAATTCCTACCATTAACTGTGATTTACTTATAAAGGTCCTCTGTTAAGAGAACAAGGGCTCAGTATGTGAAATGGCAGCTTGATTTTTCTCCTTTTGACATCTGTTAAAAATGAGCTATGATATCATCAATCACATTAACCCTGTGGTATTGTGTTATTCCTTGTGTGTTCCCAGATTTCATCTGACAACTTCTTCTGGGATTCAAACCATAAGCAGTTCCTCTAGAGACTAATGAGGGGTGCAGTTATAAATCCAGTGAACCGGACTTGATTAAAAAGTAATGAACTTTTGTACGCTCTCTTTTTTCAAATAACCAAATTAATAATTTACCATAATTTCCTGCAAACATAAGAAATAAGTAATAGAAGCTAAAAATCTAAACAAATGTATGTCTAATTATCCAAAACCACTTGGAACAATCTTAAATTTGTCTTTAAATGATACAGAACATATAAGAAAATTATACATTTGAGAAGAATATAATAACTTATAGTGATAAATGGTAAGCATGGATGTTTTATCATTTTATTTAATAATAAAATATTTTATTTTCAATTGCTGGTAGTATTCCATTTTGACCATAAGGAACAGTAAATAGTTTTGCTTTATAATACTGACTTTATAGGAAAATTATAGTATAATTCTTTATAAGTACATCATTTCTATTTCTCTCTCTTTTTTTGGAGTCCTGTACTCAGTCTTAAGAGATCAGAAACAAATAAATAAATGTCAAAGTTGTACATGCAGATGTGTGTGTGTGTGTGTGTGTGTGCGTGAGAGAGAGAGAGAGAGAGAGAGAGAGAGAGAGAGAGAGAGAGTAGCAACATGTATAAGAAACATTTTATCCTAGAACTGAGCTTGAATTTCACTAAGTGACTACAGTTCAGCTTTTATTCACCAGATATTTGTTCACTTCATTCAGCTTTTATTCACCATGTTTTTGTTCATTTCATTCAGCTTTTAGTCACCGCATTTTGTTCACTGGTACTCAGTGCACACTCAGCGCTGTGAGAGACCACCAAGAGCTTACGGTGGACTCGAGCTGCATGCTCACCACACTTACTTTGCTTCTTGAACTTAATGCCACTGTGCTAGCCCAATGTCCAGTCCGATGAACGATGTCCTGCCAGTGGAATGGTTTGAGAGGAAGTAACTTGTTCCATTTCTCGTCCCGGCCCATGAAACCTTCCAGGTATGATCTGCTGTTTTATCTTTCCTTTCCTGGGTAACCTTCCAGCTGTGTGTGGAACGCTGCATGGCCACAAGGTGGTATCAGCTGTTTAATCACAGAGAACACCCATTGCCCACTCACAAGCACCCATTTTGGACTCCCTATGAGCAAAGAAATAAATCACTAATACATGGGGATCTAGTAGAGCAATTAGAGTGGCATTCATAAACACAAGTTTGAATAAATTAGATGTGATTCAAAATTATTATTTTTTGAGTCTGAGTGCTAATAGAGCTAGAGAAATTTTGGGCCAGGCACAGTGGCTGTGTTTTATACCACCAGCTATATCATCTTTCCATGGGGGAATATATTGGGAAAAATTTTAGATACAGGCTCTGCTTTTATGCGGAGTTACAAAAATTAATCTCAGCATCTTATTGAACCTTACTTAGGTGGAGACCAAAGGAAGAAATATACCTTCACAAGAATAATTTCTAATTCTATATAACTTTTGCATCAAGCTTATCCTCTAGTATGATTGCCCTTTTTTATGTAATTAGTGACCATGAGGGAAAAGGGAATAAAAAAATCTTGAATGTTCCCACAGACTTTGTTCTGGGTCTCCTAGAACCAAGCATGTTTTCCCCCAGGTAAGCCTACAAGCAGTACTTACAAAGAGAAATTAAAATTATAGGAAAACCTCAGCACACTTAAGTCAACATTGTCCAAAAGTTAAGAGTGTCATGCTACACTCCATAGCCCCTTTTGGAGTGTTCAAAGTACAATTGTCATGTGTAGTAGAAAATTGGGGATGGTAATGCTCAACCTATAATCAGTTTAATCTACCAATGTCCCTTCTGTATAACCCAGGTTTGTTTTGGGTCCTCAGATCTGATCACAAGGCATAGGATCAGATTAACAAACAAGATTCTTTCTCCAGGGATTTTGGGATGTAGTTCTCCTAGGAACTGTGGAATGGTGCTATGCAAACTATGGTGGCTGAGTGCAAAAATCATGCCAGTGTCCAAAGGAGAAATATTTGGGTTTAAGCTGAGAGAAGCAGAGTAGGAGAGGTAGAGGAAAGAGAAGCAGAGACAGAATCAGAAGTGATGAATGAGTGCATTGATAGACAGGAAAGAGAGCCTATATTGCTAGTGGCTTTCCTCACAGCCCTCCTCTGGAACACAGTTCCTGGATAAACTCAGAATAAAAGTGCAAAGGAAATTAACATCCCCATCTGCCTGGTAACTAGTCCTGTATACCATTAAAGGATACCTTTCTCTCTGGATCCTCCATACCCAATATTAAGAATTTTTTTTCCTTGCTTTACTAATTTTGCAGCAAAGCATTTGTTACCTGTCAAAGAAGATCTCAGTGGAGTATCACCTTCTCTGTGAAACTTTATCAACTTCTGTTAGGCAAGTTTAGCCATGTCTGCACCTGTGTTTTCATGGTACTGTCCACATTCTTAAAATGTGACTATTTGTTTGTACACTCTGATTATCAAACTGGAGTATCCACGGGTAGGACTATAGTACGCATTTCTTTGAATCTCCAGTTTCTAGCAGTATCTGGTAAATAGCAGGTCTCCGGTAAATGCTCATGAAATGAATGAATCAAGGCAACCAGCTCAGTCAATGATTCTTCAGACACAATGACATCCTTTAATTGGTGTTAGTATCCCTGATCTTTTGAAGAGAATGCATAAGGATCTTTCTGCCTCATTGTCTGCACTCATCTTCAGGCAAGATCTTTCCAGACTATTTATTCTGTAATATATCTTTTTGTAAGGAGTAACTCAATTCTGCCTTTCTCTAGGGTTCATTAGCAAAGGAGACTTTTACACTTGAAATATCAATTCTAGAATGAGTTCGCACTTACAGAAGTTATGCAGAAAAATAATTTAAAAGTTTCAAAAATTACTATCACTGAGGTATGTTTACCGGAAATAGCCTGTTTTTTGTTCTACATTAAGAAGATATGTAGTTGTATCAGGAAGCATCAAACTGATTTGAAGAAAAGTGTGAATTTTAATATCAAGTTTTTAGAGGCCTACAGAAACCTGGAGCAAATGATCAGAAGAGCAAGTGAAACAATTTAAATATCCTCTCTCAGTGATGTCAGCTTGCCATCACTTTTGAATCTAGAATTTCAGTTTTCCATGCTGAATCTGAGGGGTTTATACTTAACTAAAGTCCAAGTGAGGCACATTTAGCTACAAGGCTTCTGATCACCTCTGGTTTCAAAGAGCTATGGACCTCTAGCTCACCAAATTGCTAAATATCTACAAAGGAAAAAGAGAAAGGCATAAAAGCAAAAGGATTTTTTAATGCATGTAAATGTCTATCACTCTCTCTCTCATATATGTATGCAAATTATATGACACTGTGTACAAGCATATACATACAAGAATGTACATGTATATATGTACATGTATGCGTGTATAAATAGAGGCTGGAAAATACTCTTCTGATTTTTTTTTTCTCCAACCTTTCATAAGGTGAAGTTTCATCAGGCCACATCATGTGACTCTCCAGGAACCTCACTGAACAAGTCTGACTCATGGTCTGGGAATTTGAAATAGGCATGCACTTCCAAGAGAGCTAATCCTTAAAAACACACATACACAAACTGGCAGTGAAACAGAGAAAGAAAGAAAAAAAAATTCAAGTGAAACTTTTGCTTGGCACAAATCCCTGGGTCAGACACTGGCCACTCAACATTTCACAGTTAATTACCAGGTGGAATTACCTTTGGAGCAAGGGTGGCGCGGCAGCTGGGAGCTCAGGGGCTGGGACAGTAAATCTGCAGTTTAGATTGTTAAGGCAGTCAGTTGGGTTAAGCTGTGAAAAGGACTGCCCCAGAAATTGTTGACCCCAGTTCCCCTCTTGGACAGGATGTTCTCCTCAGAACAAAGGGCTATGCCTGCCCACTAGCGGTCAGAAGGCAGAGCAGGTTCCTGCACTATCTCCAGTGGACTGATGCCAGGTTCTACCTGTGTGAGTGTGGGCACGGCCGTGGGTGCCCCTTTCTGATACTTACGACAGCATTTTGGGGTCTATCACCTCAGCACTATCAGAGCAGTCAATAAGGATAACACACACTATGTCAACCTCAAGGAAGTGTTTCTGTTTGCAAAGGTTATGCAAAATGTATTAAAAACTGAAATTTGCAGTCTTGTATTAAAAACTGAAACTTATTGCCTATTAGCCAAATCATCTGTGTCATGAGATCCAATTAACTTTTTTCTCTCTGTCAAAATCTTCATAGAATACCATATTGACATTTTTCCATTTGAAAACTACTGAATGTTTTCCATTGATGTTACTGACACTAATTTGAAAAATCTTAAAAGGCTTTCACTAATTGTTCTCACCCTACATTTTCAACGTTCTCTCCATTATGTTCATAAACAAAATCTGTATTCTAGCTAAACTCAAAGCTGATTTTTCATGGCTTGTCCTTCAAGGTTTACTTGTGACTGTTTTCTCGAAGTTCTCACTACGGTGCAGTACCTACCTATGCTGATGTAACCTTGATGGAGAGCCAAATCCTCCTCCTCTTTAGATCTTGAACACCTAGGAGCAGTATAGACCACTTTTGTGAAACTTGTACTGACCTACTTTTATTGCCATTCAATTTTTTATGTAGGAATTATGCTATTTCTTCTAAACTTCCAAATACCTATTGAAGCTATTTTAGCTTTATCTACAATTCTTAAGAAAATTAATCTTGCATTATGAATTGACTGCTTCATAAAGTATAATTTTTCTTCAAACTCCACTTGAGTACTAAACTTCATGAGATGCAAATTGTCTCATTTTTAACATTTTTTAAAATAAAAATTGGGTTCTATGAATATTTTTGGAAAACATAAATAAGTTTGAGGGGAATTCAATTTTTTATGTCATTGTTTACTTTCACCATTTTGTCTAATGACCTGAACAGTAATCAACCAACTTCATTATAGTTATCAGATTTCAAAAAGTTTTCAAAAGCATAATCTATAAAAGCCACTGAGTTCTCTGTTTATTATGGGTGGATGATTAACAACAGCGAAAGCAGATGTCTTGGAATCTCTGTGCTTATGCTCTTCTTACCACTGGAAATAGCATATTTAATTCTAACCATAAAAATGAACCAGAAAACCAATTGAGAAAACTCATTCCTAAATCTTGAATTATTCTAGAGACCACAATATTTGTACCAGTTAGTGACGTATCTATGTCTATCATATCTACCTATCTAGAAATGTTATAAAGAGTTAGTTCACTTGATTATGTAGGCTGAGAAGTCCCAACATATGGCA
This sequence comes from Dolichotis patagonum, assembly GCA_004027295.1. Lineage (NCBI taxonomy): Eukaryota > Metazoa > Chordata > Mammalia > Rodentia > Caviidae > Dolichotis > Dolichotis patagonum. The sequence goes on along the minus strand of PVJX010025619.1, from coordinate 561 downwards.
AATAGGAGACCTAGGAAAATAAGTTGTGTGTTTCAGTTCAAGTCTGAAGGCCTGAAGTTCTCAGACACTTGGCGTCAATGGCATATGTCCTTGTCAAAGGTAAAGGAAGAATGGGAGCCGGCTCAAGCAGTGAGGCAGAAAGGGCGAACTCTTTTTGCCTTTTTTGTTTCATTTAGTTTCTCTGTGGTTCGAATGAGGCCCAGGGATGTGGAAAGGGTGGAAAGGAGAATCATTGGCTTTACTTAGTGCACAGTATTCAGAAACATCATCCCAGAAATAATGTCAAGCCAAATATTTTGGGATCTTGTGACCCAGTCAGGTTAATACATAAGACTAACCAGCAAAATAGTATATCTGTAATAAATATTTTGTTAAATTTTCCCTCTAATTTGGAACCCTTAATTCCTCTACTTTAATTAACACCTCAACTAATGATTCAAAGACCACTTTGTTGTGTATTATCTTGCTTATCTTTTTAAAGAATAAGGACTCTTATATCACTGAGCATTTTCATGATTGTTAAAGATAAATAATCCATTTTTGTTCCTATTCCTATTTTAA
>PVJX010025618.1:0-26736 GCA_004027295.1 Dolichotis patagonum | reverse complement strand
TGGTTCTAGCAAGTATTTGCTTTTAACTCTATTTTGTAAAGGAATTTAGCAGCCAAAAAATATCAAAATTTTAATGGAATCTCTGCAGAAAGCTAGTTTTTACCTCTGCCAAATAAAAACAATGAACTAATTTAAATGTCTCCACTTTAAAATAATAAATCCATTCTACTTCCTAGCAGAGGAAAATTGACTATAAAGACTTTTGATAACTGAGAACATTTCTACATGGAATATGTTACATAGACACTGGAGTACTTATTTTTATTGAAAGTATGTAAAAATTACATACCCCAAAAAACACTTCCTCTGAAGTAAAAAAAAAAAAAACAACTCAGAAATGTTTTGCTTCTAAAACAACATTCTTTAAATAAAAGGCAAAATGGAAATTAACAAAAAATGTATCTACCAAGCATCAGTTCATTGTTGATGAATCTATAATTATCATCACTCTTTCTCTTCTTCCTGCTACTATGCCATGAGTTAGCTGTTTTTATTCCTCAATGCCCCTTTGCCAAGCTACCCTGCCTTGGAGCCATCTGACACTGGAGGGAACCCTCTACAAAATGAGAGGCAAAATAAACCTTTCCTGTTTCATATGTGGGTATCAGGTATTGTGTCTCAGCAGCAAGAAAGTGACTCAGACAAGGGGGAAACACTATCGCATTTAAGAAAAAAAAACAGAAATATTTGGGGTCTGGTCTTGTTTATTAAACTAGTCAGATAAGATAAGATTACATATACACTGGAGTGCTTCTGTTTATACCCAAATCTCCCTTCTTAGAGAATACTTGTCATGCTGAATTGAGGACACTCTCTACTCCAGTACAATCTCTCAACCAGTGATGGTGAAACTTTAGTTTCAATGACACAATCAGCCTGCTGTGGCATGTATACCATAGATTCTCCACCTTTTCATCTCAACTGTATGTCTTCAATAACCCTCTTTCTAAAAAATGTCTCCTTCTGAGGATTAGGATTTTAACATAAATTTTGAAGGAACCCATCACATGGGTTGAATTGCTGTGAAATAATAGAAACAATCATGAGAGAAGGAAGCAGAAGAAACTAATTAATATAGAAGAAAACAAAATAATCTATCCAAGGCATTTATCATCCTGGTAGTAGTCCTATCTTTTACAACTGCAAATCACAAGAAGGTAACATACCTGGAAAGAAATAAACTAGAGATTGGAAAAGGCTAAAAGTAGGTATTAGGGAAGGAGTGTCTGGTCTGTTCTAAAAAATATTTAGCTCAGTGAGAACAAGTATTACTATCATTGATCACGGCCTATAAAGGTAATTGGTCTACACTGCTCTGAAACCCGACAGTGTATAAGCCTGTAAGGGTTTAGGGAAATAACTACCTATTTGCCATAGAATCCCAGCAGAATTCTACAAAAGACACACTAACCTCAGACTTATATTTAGGGAGGCAAATTTTTAAGAAGTTAAAGTTGAGCAGATATTTTGCCAGCCTAAAAAACAAAATCAGGAGGAATTTAAATCGTTACAAGGTATTCAATGAATGATGATTTGCAATGATTATGAAAGGAGATTCAAGTGAAAAAAAAGTATCTTTTATGGACTTCCAGAAACAATAAAGAAATTAGAAGTGCAGTATTAACACCTGAGAGTACAGAAAAATAGTCTGCTGTCAGAACTGAATTTCTACGTCCAACACATCATTTGTCATGAGTTCACAATGAAATCCATGTACAAATTGAATTTATCTATTAACTTCAGTTTGCATTAATTGGTTATACTTATGTGACTCACTTTTTTATTTATTTATGTATTTAGTTTTTCAATACTGAGTTATGTCATGAACTATAATAAGAACTGAAATATGAAGAGGAATAAAAGAGTTCTTGTCCTTGAAATAGGTTAGAAAAATGAGTGACTAAAAGCTAAGACAAGGAATGAGCACAGAATTTCAGGAGACTTGGGAGATAGTGGCTTAAAACATAGCTCTCATGTAGTTTCCTGCCAATGAATAGTTACATTTTTCTGTCAGAAAAATCACAAAACATTTCAGTTGCTAAAAACCAAACATGGAACAGATGATCTGACCGGGCCAGCTGATGAGTCAATAGCAAACTAAATACCTATGCAGGTGCATCCTTCTGCAAAGTCTAACAATTTATGGATCATTTAAATAATGTATACAACCAGATCCCCCCAAAAAGCATTTGGACTCCATCAGAAATAGCAGTTTACAAAGCATTGACATCTACATGGGGAGAACTTTTTTCTCAGATGATATGTGGCTGATTTTATTTTTGTCACATAGAAAACAGCAATTTACCCAAGAAAATTCATCGAATACATGTTTATATTAATCTAGTGATACTCAAAATAGCCCAAAATCTGTGCCCTGGCAAATGAAAAGAAATACCATGTAACATTGGCAGTTAAATGCACTGAATGTGCTTTGACAAATTTCTTAAAATCTATGCTTTTATGGTAAAAATTCCAAGTGCCTCTTTGTTTTCTATTATCAGAAAATGCACGTGTCTGCAAAGAAACTACAGATGTGAGAACTTTGGGAGACTAAATAGTCACACAGTTTTCTCAGATTGATTTTGCAGCACAAAAGCATTCTTATTTTTGCATTAGTCTATCAAATGGGAATAATAAACACAAAGACATAGCACAAAGTGTTATTGTCAGTGTTAAATGAAATAACATATGTAAAGCTCTTATGATAGTGTTTTGCTAAAGAAAGCCTATAGAAGTATTAAATTTTATTATTCCTTAAATTATTCAATAAATTAAATGATATCTCCACTCTAAAATTATGGCACATTAAAGCCTCATTTCTCATGATTAACTTCACAAAGATCTTATTGAAAGTGATAATCAATATGCGAGAATTTAAATTTTAAATCAACTAATTAACTTAGGCTCTAAAGTGAACTTCACTTTGATTTCCTGGTCTTTGTCTGCATGTATGAATAGATATTTTAAAACTGTTTAAATATCAGTAGCAAGTATATACAGTATCAGAGAGAGGTGCCCAAGTCCAAACTAAGGAAATTAAAAATCTTTCTGTATAATAAAAGGGATAGTGTTGACAATGTAAAATGTAAATACATGATCATATGGCATTAACTTCCGCAAGTCACCTATTTCTTTAAGCCATCTGTACATCATTTTCTTCACCTGTGAAACAGAAATTGTACTTTTGACATTAAAGCACTTCAAAGTAAAAATGAATTGGTATACACACCAAATATGTATTTAGAGCCAGGGAGGTAAGTCAGTGCAGTATAGATTCTATTGTCAAAGAGCTTTGGTTTAAAATTTTCCTCTGCTTTTTTGTTAGTGTTTTAATGTTAGAAATTCTTAATTTCTCTGAAACTCAAGTATTTTTAACAATAAAGAATTGCTCTTCTCTTGAAACTTATGAAAATCTAATAAAAAGCTGTGATGATTTTTCATCATAAGTAAAATAGTTACACCTCCCTGTCTTAAGTAAAATACTCAAAATTTTAATAGGATTTGGACATTCCAAAAATTTTCCAAGCATTAAAGTTATTAAATATACAAGGAACTCGTATATGTATGTGTACACGTAAAAATATGCCATGCATTGTGTGTCCTGTAACTATAAAATTCTCACACACTTTTGTCTCTTAAATTCAAAGGGAAAGAGAATATTAGAAAAACAAAAACATAATTATCTACATGAGAAAATTTGTTGAACATTTAGTTAGTATTCTTTTAATATAAAAATCTGAACTATTTTATTAGTGTAGTTTTTCAAGATCTTTATCATACATTTCATTTAAAAGACAGATGATAAGATTAATATTTTTCCTAAATATGAATAGTAATGAAATTAGTTTTCTAATATAACTCCTTGAATGCAAAACAAATCAAAGATGAAAAATTTTTATTTTTATTTTCATGACACACAAATATGACCATTTATAAATACCTGCTATTGTTATCTTGTCTGGTAATACAAAATAAATGAAATGTTATTACACAAGTGTTATTGAAATATGGTTATTTCTTTTCACATCCTACTTTTGAAATTTCAGACATCTCCTAGTTTTTAAATTTTCCTCAAAATTTATAGTATATGAAGAATATTAATTGATTCATAGTTATTGGATGCTGGCTTTGTTTTGCTTTATATTTCACATAAACTGATAGAATAACACAGTAGAACTCTTGCTTTAGCTTGTATGATTATTTTAACTTAATAAGCACCATCTGGAGGAACAGGAACCTGAATATTTGCATACATCTGGGCAAGAATAGCATGTTGCTATAGAACAGATTTATAATTGTACTTAGGAGGCCACTTTCAGCTAGATTTACATATTGGTGCTAGTGGGAAAGGGAAAATTGAGTATTTGTCATTCTTCTTTTGCCTTGATTTGAAAAGGCCATAACCAGTAATGTAACTTGGGTGGGCAGTATGCACACAATGAAATAACTTCCTTGCTGCTTTTCATCTTCACCTTTTTTCCTCTCCTGTAGTAATTTCTAAATACCATCCTGGGTTATAGGGTCAGAATTTAGTGCAAGAACATTGAATTATTTTTTGAAAAGGTCTCAAGAAATGACTTATTTGAGATTAAATACTAGTGTCCCTAAAGTGAGTATAGGCATAACAAGGCTACTGACTGATAAGAAAGTAACTAGTTTGTATGCATACTTAATAAGAGTCGGAATAGGAAGAAATGCAAAAGAAAACAATTTTATAGAAGAAATATATGTTCTTTCATAGTTCTTTGAATACAAACACCCAAGATTAAAGAAAAATTCTTGAAATGTTAATAATGTTCATGAATAGGAAGAAACATTGCATCTTTTTTAGTGTAATCATAACATGGACAAACTTACAACCACTTCTTTTAATAAGAAAAATCACAGATGCAGAGATTATATATCTTCATGACTACCTCAGCTTAGGATTTAAATATTTAAACTTTACTTCCTTTACCCAGTTAGTTCTGCATGGCTAAAATAAATAAAATTAGCAAAGCTGGAAGATAAGAGGAGAATGCCTAAGGAAATCACTATATATTGCCAACACAAATGAGAAATCATAGATACATCTATACAGTGTTTAGCTTCTCTATTCTGGTTATTTAAATTTCCTATTGTTAGTTATGAATAACCATTTCATCTTTGAAAGGTTTACTTAGCAGCACACATTGAGAAAGTCCTTTGCTTAAATCATTCTGCATTCCCTGTTTGGCCATGTGCAAAAACAAAAATAAAACATGCTATTAAATGTCTATCAGAGAAATGATAGTGTGTATTTCTTTTGATGCATAATTACTGAATGTCACCACTCTGTCTTCCCTAGGATTAGTGAAATATATGAACTTGAAATAACTGGCTTTGGAAAGATAAATTAATCAGGCCATTATGATTAATTTGAAGATAATGAAGTGGTTAAACATTCAAATCTCGGACAGTGCTCTGTGTTCAGGGTAGAAAGAATTTACTGCAGTGAGTGTAAAAGTCTAAAGGGAAAACAATCTTCCAGGCCTGGTCCTATGAACCACAGAGTACATTATAATTTTAGCGCAAGGCAAAAGAAAATAACAGACCATGGCATCTAACCTTGGAATTCTAATAATTCAATGCAATTCATTGGAAATTTGATAATGCATTTTATTTATTTATTTTGTTTTTGTGGGGTTTTTTTGTTTGTTTCTGGGAATCAAATTCAGGACCTTGTGCTTGCCAGGCAGGCACTTTCACTCTTGAGCTATGTCCCTGGCACTTTATCATTCATTTTAAAATCATTTTTAAAATCATATTACAATGAAGACAAACAGAATACAAACTTTATTAAGTAATGCTTAAATATATGTTTTTCTCTTTGAGCATAGTTTTGGCATTATGCTTATAAATCGACATCTGACAATGTTCCAAATGTTCAGAAATACTGATAGCACTTGAGTTTACACATTCTCGTTAAAGTAGTGTTTTGGCAATATATTTGGCAATAATGTTACATTATATAGGTCACATATTTATTTTGTTTGATGTGTTACTAGAAATACATTTTTCAGAAGATATTCATAGACTATAAATATTTATGGCCAATAATGAAATTCTTGTCAGTTAAAGCAAGCAATGTCAAATATCCTGTATATTTTTTCCAATACAATGGATTTATAACTATTGTGAAACGCGGGTCATTTCTATGAATTTGAGGACTGATTACTGAAATATTCCAAATTCTTTGGATTATGTATGAAAATAGATTTTGGGCCTCATAGTACAATTCTCCTGTAGTGATTATCTACTATTCCAAATGCTTATCTTCTTAAACCAAACTTTCAACTATTAGTTTAACTAATAAAACCTAAGTGTAAGAAATAGCTGCAAATGAAGTTATTTAAGGAAGGATAGTCACTCTGTGTAAGTAATGATTTATATCTTTAGACACATTCAAACAAATTTTAAGTACTTCAATGATGCTACAGAAAGAATTCCTGAGAAGGGAAGAAATGACACCCTAGTAGGGTGACCAAATAATTTACCTTTGAACTGTGAAATGTGAAAAACAGTGAATCGGAGTATAATTAATTATTATGATGAGTAATAATTTTAAACCTGGACTTCATCAGGCCAAAAACAAAACACAACAACAAATGTGGTCCCTTTCAGTTTTATGACTTAGAGATCAAGACATGGTGACACGTAGCAGTATTATTACCAGAAAGCTTTAGTTAGCTTTTGCGAACACTAGTAATAGCACAAATCCTGCTTTTGAGATACAACTCATGACTTTGAAAGTGCAAATACAATCCAAAGACTGACCTTGCTCTTTGATGCCATCAGTGAAGCCAAACAGTTGATACTATAAAATAAAATAATTAACCATCAATATAACAATGTTGAAAAATTAAACTGAATCTCAGCTCCAAATGCTGTGTCACACAATTCCAAGTATAACCATAATTTGATTATCAAATTAGCATATTTAGAAATGATCTTTCTAAATACATAGGGAAAATCAAATATACATAACCAAGAAATAAATCAAATTTATATATTGCAGGCAGTATAGCACCAAAATTAAAAAAAAAATCAAGAAAAAAACCCAAAAAACTGGGCTGTGGTTTAGCTCAGTGGCAGAACACTTGCCTAGCAAGTGTGAGCCCCTAGGTGAGAGAGAGAGAGATTGAGAGAGAGATACCCAACAGGAATTCACAATTCCTTACTGAGGTTTCTCTTACACTCTTAAGGGAAGTGCAGAGGCAGCCATGGATGGAGATTAAAAATGTCTATGATAAAAATCTGTTTTCTGTAGTTGTCCTTTCATGTTAATTTTAAAAGGATGGGATAAGACCTCAAGGCTTTTGTTTTCTAGTTTTAGTTCTGAGAAGTAGGCAAGGAAAAGTTTAACCTTTTAGTTCTTATGTGTTCTGACTTTAAACAGCTTCGGGGCCTGCTATTTTAAAAATACATTTGTATTGTGAAAAATATGACAAGAACTGTTAATGAAAAGTACACACAGGAAAATCTTAAGTCATTAGAATAATTTCTTTTGAAATAATTACAAAATTTCAAATAACTAAAAGTTATCATACACATTTGCAACAAACAATGGATAAATCACTGATATTGTCCCAAACTAAGCTGCATTATCATGGTCATTATAATTGATTCAGGCTCAGTGTTTTAATTACTTTTAAGAGGTTAGTACCAATCAATTAATCTATTTTTCCTAGCTTGTATTCTAACTGTTTCATAAGTTCTTAACTTTATCTCAGACATTCTTGGCTGCTGAATTCGCTGGTATGTTTATCTTGTGCCCAAAACATTAGGCTTTTGGTTACAAAAATAACTTTAAATCCTCACCCTTTTCCAGCGCAGTGTATACAGAATTCTCATCATTCCTTTAATTACAAAGTAACCAATACTACTATCGTGTCTTTACTTTGTATTCAGTAATTTCACTTAGCATATGCCAGAAATTTGGATTTTCTGTAGGCATGAAGATAAAGCTATTTAACAGTCAATGTTTCTCTTGGTGAGAGTAAAATTAAATACATAAGGTCAGATACTTGTCTCTGTCTCGTTAACATGGGAATGTGTTTATTGGCCTCCTGAAAATGACAAAGAGGTATGACACAGGACAAAAGATGACTGCATAAATAACTACTTAACAATGATAAAAGTATCTGAAAGAAAGGTAAGCAGCGTTTGTAGGAGGTAGAACAGGAGTTCCCTGAGAAAGTGCTGCTCCAAGGCAATCTGAAGGATGAATGATGCTAACCAGGATATAGAACTTGGAGAAGCCGGGCAAAAGTTCCACGCTTGGAGACAGCTTGATAAATATACCCAGAGTGACATTTTGTAAGTTTAGGCTGTTACTCATGTGCCACTATTACCCCATAATATTTGTTGAATGATGACAGCCATTTAAAGAAAAAGCTTTATACTGTACTATATATAACTGAGTAATTTTTAAATTCTCTTTCTTCTTTTTTTTTTTTCTTTTTTGGTTTCTAAACAAGGGTGTCATTTTGCACTGCATTTTGCAAATTATGTAGTCAGTTCTGACTCCAAGAACTATGCAAATTGAATGATAAATAATCCAAATGAATTAAAAATTATAAATGAGGATATAAAGAATATCCAGAAAACATCAATGTTAACGTCTTCCCAGAAGAAGACAAGAAACTTTACTTTTCCGTGTTTTGGGATCTTATCAAATGAATACTTACAGAAAAGGCATTTTAGATAGGGCTTTTCCAACCTAAATCTGCTACGTTATATATGCACTCCAAATTTTCAGTTGATTTTGTGGTTTATTTGCTTAATAATTTTCAAAATTAATATTTTTAAGAAATAACTTTTAAAATGTATTCAAATCAGCTCTCAAATATTTTAAATATGTTACATCGTCAAACTGAATACAACTATACCGAATTTTTCAATTATGATGAGGAAGCACACTTTAAAATCTCATGGAAAGAGCTTATGATATGAAAATAGATGGCACATGTGAAGAATCTGCTGATTAATTTTATTTACATATTAAAAGAGAGTTGAAAGCCAAGAGGTGAAATTTCCATGAAAGATGACTCTTTAGCTTTGAGAAAACTTCAGAGTTTCAAGATGAGTATAAGCAAAACAGATCTAGTTGACAAATATCTTTCCATGGATCTCAATTTCCCATGAGTTGAGAAAAGAAAAATGTGTTAGTAGGCTCCAAAAGCCAGATATTTGGCATCTCTTCTAAACTAATGTTTGGCATCTTTTATAAATTGCCTGAGAATCTGTAGTCTAAAATCACATAAAATTCCATTTAATTAAACATGCTTTTGTTTTACGCCAAAGCTTCTCTACATCTGTAAATATTGAGTGTTACATAGTAGAGTGCATTACTGTTCTAACCAGCCTTCTTCTAAATAACAACTGCATGCTAAATTATGTACCCCAGCGCAAGGCAGAGAGAGCATATGCAGGCTGGGTTGCAAACTGAGGTTCACAGAAAGTGTCAGTATTTTATTCCAATGCTGAGAGACAAGATTTGGTTTTCCTCTGCTTTTTTCTCTTCAGAGTAACAGAACAAAGTGTTATGATTATCTTGTCAGTGAGATTCCAGGAAAGAAATACTACTTTAACAATAAGAGAGTGTGAAGGAAACAAAGGAAGGAATTGCAAGTAAAAATTATTGAAAGGGTAATAAAATAGGACAAAAGATGATGTCACACCATTTCAACACATTCTTTTGTTTTCTTTCCTTGTTCAATAGTTACTCAGAGCTTCCTTTGCTGTTCCTTTGTTAGCATTTCTGAAGCACAAATAATGTATTGATCGTGCCCTCCAGGCCCCTGCACTGCCTGATGACAGTGGGACAGGCCCCATAAGATCCTGTCAGTGGTGGCACAGACCTCTCAGAAGACTTCAATAATCCTGCAACCATTTTTCTACATAAAGGTAAAGGAATATAAGATGGAAAATACAACCTAAAAATGATCATAGTTATATACGTTGTATTCATTTAAACCCTGATTTTAGTCCAAAGAATATTTTTCAAGGTGGCGACCTTTACTAGGAATGTCATTTAAATAACACAAATATCAGTTTAAATTCTAAACATTTCAGCACAGAAGACCCACTTCTGATCCACTCTCTTGACTCACTAGAATAACACCCTCAATTCTTTTTGTTAAACGTACTATGACGTCAGTGCCTTGAACAGGTGAATAATATACACAGAATGATGCACGTGCTCCTCAAACATTGCTATGTTAGAGAAACTTGTTTTAATTACATAGCATAATTATACACTACTTAAACTGAAAAGAAAAATATGTGTTATTTCTATGGCAACCAGGTCAAATATTCTGAAAAGTTTTAATATAGATGCACTCTTTAAAATTGTTATTTAATTAGGGGTGGTTGTAACAACAGTAAAATCAGGGGAAAAATAAAATTTTCAAGCAGTTTTGCATGAAAATTTTTCTTAACTCTGAAGTCACTGGTGTACTGTAAAAACACCAGTGTACAGTATGTCATTTATTTACCAAGGATGATACAAAATTTATACACTAATAATAAAAATAAAAATCTGACTCCTCAAAAAAGTTAGTAAAAAATTCATTTTAATATTGAAGCTAAAATAAAAGTTGAGCAATCATGAATCATTTTTAATCTTTCATTCTGATTTATCTTTTAAAAATGGATAGATCATGAATGAATTCTAGGAGAGTTCAGGAAGAGAATATTTTATCAGCAATATTAATCTAGTTCTATAATTACACACAGAGAATAAATAGTTCAGGAAAAACACACACTGAATTTAGAGAGATTTTCCTTGTCTAAAATAGTTATTGCTTTAAAATCTTTAAGGTAGTATTCTACACTGAATACCTGCTATTTGCATGAACTCAGAAGGCTATAAATCTTAAAACATTCAAAGAAACTTAAAACTGTTTTTAAAATATGTTCACAGTTTGTGATTCAGGACAACACAAGAATGAGAAGACATATATTTTATTGGTAAAAATCATCTGGTACTATTGAAAGTTTTTCTACTACCAGAGATAATATATGCAACAAAATATAATTATTATTATTCAAAACTCACACTTTCATATAAAAGTGTATAAACAAAATATAAGCTAGGGGCATCTTCTTTCTTAAAATGTATTTAAAAGTTGGCTATAAACATTTGAACTATCTATGACATGATGCAATGCGCTATATCTTTTCTAAAAACCAGACAATTGTATCATTCACTTACAAATATCTTAACCAAATTAATATCAAAGTGCTACTCTGAAAATTTCTTAATCCCTGCAGAATCTCCTAACAGTTGTTCCCTTCTCTCTGTACCCCACAAGGCTGAATGTGGAGACAAAAGCCACCTGTCATCCTTCCATTTCATCTTACATGGCCATCACTTTGAAGGACTTCTTAAAAGTCAGACTCTTCAGTTCTAAAGTCAGTTTGTGATTCAGTGAGTCTTTGTGAGGCCTGATAACTGCCATTTCTAGTAATGCTATTTCCTTTCCTTATTCATGTGCTGAGAACAACCAAATGGTTTTTCCTTCATTTCCCACCAAATATCATATGTCTGTTTATTATAATTTATTAAAAATAGAGACAAACGTACTTACCTTGGATAAACTACTGCTAAAAATTAAACTTCTGGGTTCTAACAGATCCTTTGGTTATACAGACAGCAAATTTCTTACTAATCCACTTTCTTCTTAGGCTCCAGACTGCATAACTTTAGGAGTTTCTTTACTTATGCCTCTACTTGTCCCTCTCACAATGTGACTCAACATTAAATTTCTTTTTAACTTTGTTAAAAAGTACTTTAAAGTTACTTCTAGGTGTCTTTTCAGCCCATCACTGCCAAGATTTCAATTCCCAATCCAAGAGTGGACATTCAAAGTATTTCAGAGAGAGGGAGCTTCATAAAACTGTTGACACCAGCTGTTTCTAAAACATCTCCCACTCGTCTATACTCGGGTGAAACAGCTTTACTCTTCATCAATTGGAATGCACCTGTTTGAAAGTAAAGTCTCAGAAATCAGAAAGCTACTACCTTCTGTTGTGACTTCAGGTATAACAGGAAGTAGCCAACTCCTAGGTGAATTAAAGGGAGAAATGCACACTTTTGAGAGTAACTACAAAGCTGGCAATAGCAGGTAGTTAATTTGACTCAACTGGGTCACCGTGGGATTCATTAGTGCCAAAATGTTCATGAAAAAGGGACAAAAATGAAAATGTACAAGGTCAGGGCTGCATGTAAATGAGTCAAGGAAAAAGTTACCCACAAAATAAGATGAACTACTTGTCACTAAGTTGAAGGTTGAGTATTTGTACAGGAATAACATATTAAATACACTGGGACACTGGAGGTGACAGCCTCCCCCAATGACCACTTTGCACTTCTATGAAGTGAAACAAGGTCATATTGGAAAACAAACAGGAAATTTCTCAAATAAAATAGCATTTTCTTCTTGATTTATCTTATAAAAGGATAGTTGTTTTGGGGAAATGGTCCCAATTCTGTTCCAGTGTTAATTTTGTTTTTCTAATGAGGAATATTTTAAATGATGTTATAAGAAATTTCAAAGGATTCAAGATGACAATATAAATCTTTGACTCAGTGTCTCTTCTCTGTGGCTACTAAAATTTCTCAGAGGCACAAGAAAGTGAACTTGTGTAGAAGGAATCTCAGGGAAAAACTGAAGTGCAACAATCATGAAATTTCTTTGAAATATCATACTGTATCCTAAAATTTAATGGCACTCTGTTATCTACTGTATTTTAGACCTGACACCCTTCTAGTGAGAAAAAGATAGACTGTCTTACTTTCATTTGGATACTAGTCTCAAAACTGAGTTTCATTCAAATAATTTAATAACAAATAAATGAATAAATAAGTAAAATAAGCTAAGAATCTGAATAGATATATTATCCAAGAAGAAATACAGATTTCCCACAATTACATGAAACATTGCCCAATATCACTAATCACCAGGAAAATGGAAATAAAGTCATAAAAATCTATGAGTTCATTTGCACCTAATAAAATGAATAGTGTTTTGAAAGAAGCTAAATGTTGGGCAAGATGTGAAGAAAAGAACACACTTAGACATTGTTGGTTGGAATATAAATTGATATGGCCATTATGGAAAATAGTATCTACATTCCTTATGAAGCTAAAAGTAGAACTGCTATATAATCTATCATGCCTACTATATAAAATCAATATATTAAGATATGTCATTGCTGCATTATCCAAAAATAGCTAAAATATTCAAACAACCTATATGTTCATGGATAGGTGAATGGGTAAAAACTATCATATATGTAGTAGAATAATATTTTTCCTAAAAATGTCATTTAAGTGACATGGATAAACATGGAAGACATTATGATATTACAGAATTCAAAATATTACATGACTTCACTTATGTGTAGAATCTACAGAAGCCAAGGTCATAGAAACAGAGAGTAGAATACTTGCCAGAGGCTGAGGAGAAAAGTGAGGGACTTTGTTCAGTGCGCTTTTTGAAGTAAAGTAGAACATAATGGAATTGTAAGAGCACTGCTTACATGTAAAACAGAAAGCAGATAATCCTCAAGTAAAATAGGTGTAACAATTACGATGTTATTTAAATCATGTTGATCATTCCCACATGGAAGAAGTCACGCACTTAACAACATTCAGTGTTCTGTGATCTTTAAAAATGTGCAAACTTCCTAAGTCTATTTAAAATGACCGTTGCCTCAATGTCCCCTTTCAGATCTGATACAAATTATCTGATATCCCAGCAATCCTGTCAGTAAAGCATCTCTTGTCATTGTGCAATAATCTCTTGGTTTCTGATCCCAGTAACCACAAGTCAAATGCATGTTGCAACTGCTTACCTCCACACACACGCACACACACCCTAATGCTCAACAGCAACAGGCTTTCCACAAGCTTCTTGGCATACATTGCCTTTAAACCAGCCAATCCATGAAATGTCCAGGAAAGCCTAGAGGTAATACCCAGAGAAGGACCTTGATAAAAACAAAGCCCCTATCTGCTTCTTGAGCTCCCATTCACCTTGCCTCTGAAAGTCCCATCAGCTTCTGCAGACATTCTTAACCTCCCTGAAATCTGTAGTTCTGTTTTATGAATTTTGGTTTAACTGTCTCACATTATCTCACCCAACCAATGTAATTCAATCAGTCATGTTTCTCCCAGAAAATAGCTATGTTGCCTACAGTCATGTTTAAGAAAGAGACTTCAAAATCAAATTAGAAACAACATTAGAAACCACAAGGTTGTTTGTAAATTAATATAAATTAGTTCTCAAACGTAAATCTTAGAAGTATATGTTTAAATGTTCATTGAGATCACTGCTTTTTATTCAACTGAATTTCCGTACATTTCTTCTAACGATCAGTGACTCTACTTTCCAGCTTTTTGGGATACAGCCACTGTTTTCAAACTTATCATGCACTATAATTACCTGGGGTGACTGTTGAACACGTATCTGTGGGCTTTATGCACAGCTTTTTGATTCCATGTCTCTGTGCTGAATTTTTAATGTTTCCAAACACCACTATGTTTTACATTTTGAGTGTAACTGATATAAAATGTAATGGTTTATAATGATAGGATGAAACAAAAAGGACTGTCTTTAGTGCTATGAAAAATCTTCTATTAATGTTCAGCTTTTTTTAATCTTTTAAGATACAGATGTATAATACATATGGTATAATCCTCTCAACAGGATAACAGGTATATTTTATTATCTCAGGAAGTATAATTCACTGTGACTGATATTTCCAGTGAAGTGGAAACTGAGAATTCAAACTGCTAAGATTCTTGTAAAAAATGCTGCCTCTGCTTTGCAATTGTCTTTAAAAAGAATGCTTTACCTATAGTTATAGTTTCATATCAATATCAATAATAAGGTTCAGGGACATTATTATTCTGAACTTATACTTTGTCATAAATTTGAGTTGGAATCAGCTCTCATGAAAGACAAGGACTAAAATACAATAATTTAAATAAAAGAGAAATTGCTTTTTCCCCTCCTTTAGAATACAAATTTATAAGTAGACAGTGACTGACAGCTGGACTTTTTGCTTTGGGGCCATCTGACCCTGTACAAATTGACTTTCACTTCTTTAACTGGTATTGTTCTGCAGTTATGATTCTTAAACCAGAGAGTAAAGTAGAAATCCAACACACAAGCTTTCTTTACTTAATTATGCAAATATACCTGGCTGCAAAGGGGTTGGGAATCATACTCAGCTGAAACCCAGAGATGCTGTGAAGTGTATGAAAAAGGAGGGAAGCAGAATGTCCCTTTCAGGAATAATGGATTCCAAGGGACTGTCTGAACAGCACTATTGGTTGGGATTTTCCAGGGGAAACAAAACAAGTTGCAAAGCCAGGAGAAGTGAAAGTCTAGATGAACTCAGTGGGAATCTTCGACAAGCTTCTGACTGTGGTTACTAGCCTAAAGACAGTATTTTAAATTTACAATATTTTAAAATTACAGTATTTAAACTTAGTATTTTAAATTTATAGCATTTTAAATTTATTGTTCTATCAATGAATTAATGATTTTTTTTTTTTTGTACTGGGGATCGAACTCACACCCTCATGCTTACAAGGCAGGCACACCGCTGAGCTAAATCCATTGATTTTCTTTATTTTTAAAGAATATAAGTTAATAAAAGCCAGTGAAGTTCTTTTTTGGGCAGGAAGGTTTTGTGGGCAGAAATGTACAGGGATAAAAATGATGCAAAAGCAATATTGCTGTGTAGTAGTCTCAGTTTTATTTAGGATATAATAAAATTCACATACATACTAATGGACAAACTTTTATTTTTAATTCTGTTTTATAAATGATAATTGGAAATTAGCATTGCTGTAGAATTCTAAACATCTGTTTTCTCATTTACTATGTGTATAAAAATGTTCTAGGAGACTCAGAGAAAAGTAAGCATTGTTGGAGATCTAAATTCTTCACATAAAACAATTTAATTATACTTGATTTTGCTTAAACAATTACCTAGCCTAGAGTTATTTTTATGCCTCTGCCTATTTGTCTTTGTTCCCCTAACAATTTTACTCTGTTTTCAATCTTGTTCCTTTAAAAAGACTGAAATTTTAACAGCACAGTAAAGAAATTCTTGTCAGTGGGTTGTACTAAAGCAAGGTAAGGTTGCATTTACAGGCACAACAAATCCCTTTGCACTGAAAAAGCTAGGGGCTGTGATGAAGAACAAGTGCCTAAAAAATAGAAAGTCTCTTCTGAAAATTGTTTAGATATAAGGGTTGGTGATGTATATCTGAGTGTGTGATTTCTACTGCAAACCTCACAGGATATTTATATACCTGTCTCATCTCAACTTTTATGACCTTTGTACAACTCATAGTTCAGCTCCTTCCAAGTGTATAAACTTCCTACTGTGAAACCTGACACTTCAAATAGCGTTTTAACACCTGTAAACTCCAGAAGCAGTGATGGTTTTCTGTACTTCTACGTAATACTCAATTGGCAAGGACTTGTTTCATAACGTGAAAAACTGAGATAAATGTTGGGACTTGCAAGCAATATCCAATATGCGTTTTACTCTGAGTTGTATGAGATACTGGGAGCAGTGGTATGACAGATATTTTATCAAATAAAAAGCCAGAGCTCTTAACTATAACAAATATGATAGCATTATCCTGCTCTCCATTACTGGCAAAATTCTGGCTGAATCCTTTCAGTAGAAACTGCAAGAAAATCATCTATCACTCCCTTTTATATCACACTAAGAATTTTAAACTCAAATAGCATAGGAGGCATTATCTTTGCACTAGCTCCTGAATTCATTTGGGGAAGAACCTCAAACAACCAGAACACGTCAACTGTCAAAAAATATTTTCTAAATCTAGATGTACAAATATTATGGAGACAGGACAGCAAGCCACCAGAGGGAAGAAAATATTTTTATTTTGGTGAGGTGAAAGTAATGCTAGTGATATGGTAAAATATCATTAATTACTTAATACTAGAGCTCATAATCAAGAACATAGTGTTTCTATAACAATGATTGCTTCTAATTAAGGAACATGCCATGAGAGACTGCATTTATCGAATTAATCAACAAACCTCAAGTGCATTTTGAAGGAAAGATGAAAGCCAATCTTCTTATGCAAGAATTATTTTTTATTAATTATGATGACTGCATAATCTCATGACTGATTTTAACTATAAACATCTAAAATAAAAACTTTTAAATGTCATATTGAGTAACTGTCTGCAACATACTTTGTTAGAAATACACTTGAATAAGGACATTATTCCAGCTATGACTAATATATTTTTCTGAGCCATTAAAGAACTGTGAGTTTTAATATGAAATTGTTCAAGGGAATTCTATCTAGATCATAAATGTCTAATCAAGAAAAATAGTAAAACATATTGCTGAGAACAATAAGGGAAATATGTAATAGTATTATATAAAAAGTCATGGCATCAGTATTTTTGTGTAATGGGTGATTTATCTTTATATGTTACTTATGTTCAACATAAAATGTACTTCATGATTAGAAGGCAATTAGGAATTATGGTGTTCCATGTTATAGCATATGAAGATGAAGAACAAAAAGTGAAAGAAGAAATCAAAATAAAGAGAATAAAGGACATAAGTTAAAGAAATTTTGAGAACCTTGGAATCATAGCAATAAAAAGAAAAAATCCAGGGAAATCAAGCAGCCAATAAATTTCTAGACCTTTCTGATCCAGAGGAGCGAAACCTGTTTGACCATATATACTTCAAGAGATTTGGAATGAACTTGAAGTATTGCCTTGAGAAAAGCCAAGAAGATAAATGGTATCTTATTTAGATATTTATTAAATGCAGCAAACTTCCACCTATGCAGGAAATAAAAGAAATCTTAAAAATTCTTTAACATTTAATGAAGAGTGTCTATGCCCCAATAGTATCGGTGATGAGTGATTTAAGAGAGTTATCTCTTTTTGTTCTCATAAAATTCCTATGACATAGGAAACTGAATAGAAATAGCCTATAATAATTCAAATTTCAGTACCAGAGCCTAACTAGTGCTCCCTAAGTAACGATTAAGTAAAGCTAAAGGCTGGACAGGAGTTAGGGCACACAAATTAATGAACAATCTTTGCACTGGGATGAAATGTAAGGTATAAAAAGGTCAAGCAGCCATAGCGAGCACGATTCCTTCAAGAAACTGTATGAAAAGAAAAAGAAACAAGCCGTGGTGTGTACACATATCCACTCCCCAAAATGATGGTAAGCTCCTTGAATGGCCAACATATACCAATAAAATTTTAAAAAAGAAACTGAATGAAAATTATCCAGCTTAAGTACATGGAGACAACACCAAGTGCAGGTTGCACTATTGGATGCCATCAGAGAGAAATCTTGTAAACTACGTTACATGTTTTGATCTTTATTGTAAAATTATATCTGAAGTTTTTGAAATAGGTAAGAGGGTTGCTAAATCAATTCTATATTATAATAGAGGTCCTTTGAGTTGTAGAAAGAAGTGGCATGTAAAATGACACCATTTAGAAGTTTAGTCCAGTAGTCCAGTGGAGACCAATAGGAAAAAGTAGGGGTGGAGGAGAGCATATAGGTTGAATTGATTAGACAGGGAAGAGGTGAGAGTAAAACTCCTTAATAATTGATTACACACAGGAAATGAGGGAGCAGGTGTAGTCAAAACTGAGTCTTAAATTTCTGGCTTGTGCATCTGGTTGTATGATAATGGCCTCTAACGAATTAGATGCTGAAATTCAATACCATTTGAAGGGAAGGATTATGAAGTCAATTTGGGGCAGATTGATTTTAATGACTTTTGAAACATCAAAGTAGACATGTCAAAGAGGCACTTGCTCTGTTTGGGTAGCATAGGAAACATCTGCACTAGAGATACAAATTATGATTCACCTCCATACACGTAATAATTGACTCCTCAGAGATTATGTGACTTATGGAAAAAATAATGTGTGAGAATAGAAAATCATTGAAGGATATAGAAACATCAGCACCCTCTATGCTCAAAACTTACACAATAGTGATACAATATATGAAAGTTTGAGTTTTTACTAATTCATTGTTTATAACCATTTCATGGCCTTAGAAAAAATAAACTTCATAAGAATCCTTAAAGAATATTCTTTCCTAGATTCGGAGACTTGCTTAATATCTTGATGGTTATGCTTCAGTCCCTACCTTACTTTAAAACATGGTCTTTTCTGATTTGGCCAATTTATACAAGGTTTTTCTATCCTGTACCTGTATTTGCATCTTTGTTCTCCAAACTTTGACTTTTGTCTATATTTTAAAACAGAACTTTAATCCTATTTGCTGTTAATAAACTTCCTTACCCATGAAATCATCAGCATGAATATGTCTGAAATTTACATTAAACCTTCATAAAACTTCACTTGTATAGAAAACAGGGATATTCCTCTAAGTAAAAATACAGTTGGAGAATCATTCATCTATGATGATTTTAAATTTAAGTAATATAGGATAATTTCAAATGAAAAACATACTATGGGTAAAAGAAATCAATGAAAATAGCTGTAAAAGTACAGTCAGAGAATGAGAGACATGACCAAAATCATATAACAGAAAGAAAGGGAAGAGAGAGAAATTTTATCTGTGATGTTAAAGACAAAGTAATGTCAAGGAAAAGATAAAGTCAAGTCACCTCTACACAGCATCACACTCATCTATAGCTATTTTTGAATTAAACTACTTCACTGAATGTTTCAGGTCTTCAGTAACACTTATTCTGTATGTAAAATGAGTTACAAGGACTTTTAAGAACACAAAAAGTGAATAACAGATAAAATTTTAAAAACAATTATATTTGATAATACTATACTTGAGGGTTGCTGGAAATAATACAGCAGCTGCAAGTTGAGAATACATTGAAGTAAAATGTATGTATTCCAAGGAGACTTAAAAGAAAAATGGGGCCCAAGATTAAGTTCTGTGATTTAATGAACAATCTTTGCACTGGGATGAAATGTAAGGTATAAAAAGGTCAAGCAGCCATAGTGAGCACGATTCCTTCAAGAAACTGTATGAAAAGAAAAAGAAACAGGCTGTGGTGTGTACACCTATCCACTCCCCAAAATGATGGTAAGCTCCTTGAATGGCCAACATATACCAATAAAATTTGTATGGAGAGTGAAAAAAGAGAAATTAAAATTACCTGTGTACTTTCAGTAAGCAGAAATATCATCTAATTTCAGACAGACTAAAATATAGAGGCAGTTACTTTCAGGATTACTTACCAATTAGAAACACAAAAACAAGAAAAAATTCAACTGCTATTATTTCCACTATTACCAACTTTTACATTTCTCATGATCAACAATATACAATATACCTTTTTTTTTTTCGTACCAGGGATTGAACATACAATCTTGTGCTTGCCAGGCAGGCACTTACACCACTGAGCTAAATCCCAAGCCCAACAATACATATTTTGGTAGAGTAACATATATTATTTTTCAATATTAAAAAGTTAGGATATGTTTGCAGTTCATAATGACTACATTCCTGTGCACACCACTTTGTACATAATCAGCTAGAGATCTTATGAAAATCCATATTTTAATTCAGCAATATTAAGGAAGCAGTGATCAGTTTCCCTGATAAGTTTTCACATTCTGCTAAGATTGCCAATCAATAGACTACATTACTCATACAGAAGCTATAATGCACATTATAATTTCCATATTGTCACCCAAATGGAATAATGATATCCACCATTTTTATAGTGAACTCTTAGTGGAAAGTGGTTGAAATGAATAGAGTTTTGACTGGTATTCTTCAATGAGTGTTAGAGAATCAAAAAATGGATACAAGATTAAGTGGAACAAGAAGGTAGATATTGCTGTTGCTTAGTACAGCTGCTTCTTAGAAGAACAATTATGGAGACAATTTTAAGACTACTGGGCATTGGTTTCTCTAATATCTACTTTAAGAGATATTTGTTGTGTCAAATTTAAAAGATAAGCTATCTTAATTATCTTTCTCTCATTGCTGAGATAAAGTACCCACACCCAAAATGAAAGAAGGAAAAGTTTATTCAGTTCATGGCTCACAGTTTGCAGATGTTTCAGTTCATGATAGGCTGGATGGCTTGGTGGAGGGCTGCTAAGGAGGAGAACAGTTAATATTGGGCAAACTGTAGTAAAACAACAGCAGGAGGAGAAGAGAGGAAAAGAGAAGGAGGGAAGACAGGAGGGAAGAAGGGAGAGAGAAAGAGAGAGTAAGAGAGAGAGACAGAGACAGAGAGGTCTCTTTTATCCATCAATTATATGCTGTTAATCTCAGCACACTTAACCCTAGCATTAAATTATAAATAAATCACAAACTCTAGATTGAGATACCTCTGAAAAAGCCCCATCTAAAAGTTCATGATGCTTTGGTTTGTGGGGGGGTCCATCTAGACACAAACCATAACATTCCACCCCTACACCCTAAAGATTTGCATTCATTTCCTTATGCAAATGGCATTAAAACAATCTCTAACAGTTGCTGAAGTCCTAAAAGTCTTAGAATTGCTAAAATGTTTGAGTCCCAAGTCTCCCATGAGATTTAAGGTAAACTCCTAGCTGTGAGCCACTGTAGAAATGAAAAGAAAGTTAAATATTTCTAGCATTCAATAGCATGAGATAAACATTTGCAATCCAAAACTTACAAATAGGTATTACAAAGGAATGGGAACAAAGCAAATCCAAAATCTAGCAGGACAACCATTAAATCCCATAGTTCCAAGTGCAGCATCTGAGACAATCTATGGCAAGTTGTAAAATCTAAAAGGCTTGTGTAGTTCTACCCCTATAGCACATCTAGTGGTTGTAGTTCCCATGGCTTCTCTTTTGGGCCCACTCTGCTATACCCTTGCAGCTTTCCATGAATGATCCAGGTTCTTGGCTTCTCCAAACTTCTGGGATCTCCACAGCACTTTAGTTTCACACTCACAGCTCCACATACTGCCCATTCAGGGGCACACTGCCTGGACTCCCAGGCCTTCTGAAATCAGGGTGGGAATCCTTCTGATCCCACAACTCTTCCATTCAGCATGCACCTAAAATCAACACCATGTGAATGATATCAAGTAGCTGGGATATAGCTTAGTCACAAAAGCACCTGCCTTGGAAGTGCAAGGTCATGAGTTTGATCTCTGGTACAAAACAAAAAAAAGAAGAAAAAGAATGATGCCAAGGCCTGCTACCAGCTGGAGGAGTAGCCAAGGTTCCCTCTCTCTTGACTTTAGGATTCCAAGTGCCTGGATTGCTGGGCACTCTGAATCCAATTCTGAGAGACAAATTCTCTAGGAAACCACCATTTTGGAACATAATGTTTTGCAGCTCTCTCCTCAAAGCAAAGTCTTTCATTTTTGCAACTTTGAGGCTGCAAAGGGTGGAATACTGCTGCTTCCTGTAAAGCCTTCAGGCCATTTCTTCTATTTCTTCTCAGAAGTTGAGATCTCCTTCTGCTCTATCTTTGCAATTCTTCCTTTCTGGCCAAACTCACAATGTTTTAAATCATTCTGTTGGTCTCTTTGCTCTTGATTCTCAACAAAAATGTGGCTAAAAGTCTCCAACAGTAACTATGCCACCACCCCAACATATGACTAACTTGACATTCTTCCTGCTAGATTAATTAGTCTGCTGTTCTTCATCTCAGTTTCAGGCAAAATCTTAGCAAAATGCAGACAAATTTTCTTCCAAGCTATAACATATATCATCTGGAGTCCAACAACTAATGTAATCCATCTCCCCATCAGAAACTTCCTGAGTTTGGTCTTTACTGGCTTTCTAATATGAGCTCTGACCAAACTCTCCCATACAGTATAGTCTACAGCATTATGGCTTTGCTTTTTCATCAAACATTGCAAATCATTCCAAATTCTTCCCACAAGTCTCTCCCAAAGGTTCCTGAACCACATGGTCATGTACAGTCACAGCAACTCCACTTCTCTGGTACCAAATTCCATCTTAGTTACTTTTCTCATTGCTGAGACAAAATACCCTACACCCAAAGTTAAAGGGGAATAGATTTATTTAGCTCACAATGTGTAGAAGTGTCAGTTTATAATCAGCTGGCTCCAAGGCAGGGTAGCACATGGCAGAGGGACAATATTTCACAGAGTGGAAGACATCAAAAGCAACAAGGAGAAGGAAATTTAACAGCCTATTTCTGCCCCTTTTATATTGTACCTAGACTGCTAGCATTAGGACCGTGCCAATCCAATCAATGAACTGATCCAGAAATTATTTACCCTAATCCCAGAAGTCTTAATCCTAGCATTGCATTAAAAATAAATCACACACTCTAGATTCAACTACTTCCAAAAAAATATACTTAAGCCCTCATGAGATTTTGAGGTAACATCAAGACAAGATCTGTCTCAGTTGCATTTTGCATTGCCAAGACACAAGCAAATAAGAGTGTACCTCTTTACAATGTAATCAGACTAAGAAATCTTAACTTCTATTGATTACTCAATATGGGCTAGATATTAAGTTTAGTGTCATATGAATTATTTCATCTATCCCTGATGCAACCTCATGGGGTAACTTCAATTCTTACTATACTGTTGAGATAACACAAACAGTGTACATGACCTGCTTAATATCACTCAGGAGTAGCATATGGAATATATGAACTTAAAGGATCCAGTAACTTGTAAGTACTTACAAAGATTCCTTTCTGGGCCAGGGATTTAGCTCAGTGACTTAAGTGCCTGCCTTGCAAGCGCGAGGTCGTGAGTTCGATCCCCCGGTACCAAAAACAAAACAAAACAAAAAAAAGATTCCTTTCTATGTCATCCTAGTCTTAAGAAGAACTGAAACCTTGGTATTGTGGTATCTGAATTAAATCACAATGGAGCCAGATTAACTCAAAGCCAGTTCCTCATGTGCCTTCTTAGAAAGGCTGAGAAGGAAAAGAAATCATTTTATTTATTCTTCAGAGTTCACTTAGCTATCATTACTCTGACATGATTTGATTTCTTCTCTTCTTGGTTTACTTGGGAAGTACGGAATATATCTCATATGTATGTATCTAATACTACAGGATTCTATGACATTCTCTTGGCTTAGTCTCTTCTCTGTAGGCTGCTTATAAGTTCAATGAAGGTGTTACCACTGTGTCTTGTTTCCCCTAAATTGTGTTGGCTGGACTTTGTTTAGGGTACAAATCAATATCCTCTGGTTTCTTACTCAGATGTTTTGGTGTGGCCTTTTAAACATAGTTTCATGATTTGTGGAACAAAATATAATTGTCTTCCCAACTAGAATTTATAAACCTATAAGCAGAAGTATAGAAAAATGATATTTCCATAATAAAATTTGTATGTAATTTGATTGGGTTCATAATCATCTTTTCAGAAGGGAAGTAGAACAGACCAAATTTATATTATTTTTAAATAACTGATAGATGTCTTAGTAAAGCTTTTAATAGTACATTTTCTCGACATGATATTGAATATTTAGAAACATAGTTTAACTGCAAGAAAAAGTGATCACATTTATTACCTAAGGTATAGAATTGTTATTTTATACTTAGTTTATTAAATCAATATATTTAAGGTATTGATTTGTATGTTGTGGTATATGCTTGTGATTCCAACACTTTGGAGCATGAAGCAAAAGGATCCCAAGTTTGAGCCCAGCCTGAGAAACTTAGTAAGCCCTGATTTCAAAAAAATAAAAGTAAATAAAAATATTGACCTAATGAGTTTATCATCTAAAAAGTTTGTTTACAAATGTGTTTTCCTTCTAAGTCCTTATAAACCTCTAACATAAAGGGAAGATTGATTGTTGATTGACCTGTGTATTGAGTATTATATTACTATTGTTAAAAAAAAAGCTTTGAAGGAATAGTTACTCCTTTACAAAGAAGTATTTCATTTCATTTAAGCATGCAATTGCTAAATGAATACAGAAACAGCTACCATGTTCATCATATTTACGAATAAAGCATTGCATGTCATCTGAATTGTACATTTCTTCCTGGCTTGGACACGAGAATGCTCGAGATCATGCCAAACAGCAGAATGGAATAGTTCGTGGTTTACATCTCAAGTAGGTTAATGGGGCTTTGAACTGAGTTTAGCAACACATTTTCAAGCTATCTTAAGTTTTAAATGTACTTCTATGCTGACAGTTTAATGTTCAAATAAGCAAGGAGTTAACTTACTTTCAACTTCTAAACCTTAGGACCTTTCCCTTAGAGCTATAAACTTGACATTTCAGCATGGATACTTTTTTTCATGATGTATCTTTCAAACTTACACATGTTAAAACTTCTAAAACAGCTGTACATGTTTATATTAAAGGTCTTTCAAAACATGTTTTTCTTACAGAATGTCATTTATGCAGAAAGGAAAATAAGCAACCTGACTGATTCTTCTCCTTTTCTTTCTACCCTTTCTATTTCCTTCCTCTTATTTTAAAATTTTTTCCAATTTTCCTTTTCTTTTCTCTTCTTTTTACTGTCCTTTTTCTTTCTAAAGTACTTCAAAATAACTTCAGAAGTTATTCAAGCAGTAGTTTAAATCTTCACCTTGCTTTTCATTCCTCAGGACTTCACATGCATATATCAGAAATGAAATGTTCTATATATCATGCTTAACCATCCAGAGGTCAAAGAACTAAATCTTTGCATCATGAAAGTAAAATGTTGTGCTTTCCAGTTGGCATCACTTTGGGAGACTTTCACCTTCAATTTTCAAAGTGACCTTCTGATCTAAATTGACCACTTTACAATAAAATTTATTACAGTTGTCACACTATAATACAGAAGAAATGACATGAGTAAAATACCAGAAGACAGTAATAAGATTTATTTTTTAGTCTCAAATAATCTTACATTCAATTTTCTGCTTAGTTCACTGTTTCCCAACTTTTAACAATACACTTTTTTGTAGTCAGAGTTTGCAAGGGAATACATTTAATGCAGCACACATAATTCATAGGGTGATTTTTATATTAACCCAAAAAGTCAAATGCAGAGGAGTACAAGAGATTTGTCTGTGTTCCAGAGGTCCAAAGAATCCAGCCCACAGCCTAAAACCCAAAGCAATGTCTCATGCAAGTCTGTATCAAAGTTCTGTAGCAGCTAGGCTCCAAGGTCAGTGATGCAAGCTATAAAGTCTGGGCTGAAGGATCTGTGCCAACAGGCTGAGGGATCTGCATTGGACCCAGGAAGTAACACTCAAGAAAGAATCAGAGCTCCCCCAAAGAGAACTGCAGCTTCTGGTGATAGTGTGGACTGGAGCTCCTCCAAAGACAAGATCATATCAGGATAGTCAAAAGCTTCTCTAGGAAAATCAATAGTATGTAGTCTTCCCATCAACCACACAGTTCTACTTTTATGCTACTGGTAACAATCCTTAGATGGGTCTTCCATGCCCAGAACTCAGTCCAGCTGGGCATTCCAAGTTGACTATTAGTCAATCCACCACACCTTTTCCAATATGGTGCTTTAAAATTATAAGACTGTAATGCTGTTTAACTGTGTGGGCATTTTAAAGATCTTAATATAAAGTTATGGATGTCTGAGCACTCATAAATTTTATGGAAAAAGATTCTATATAACATCTTGGCCTGGTATGTTTGGGAACTTTGTGAAGACCTGCATCTCGGCCTGACTGTTTGGGACCCGTAGGCCCACCCTTCACCCGCAGGGAACCTCCCGGAGACCAGCATCTCG